>JAJIYU010015327.1:0-12748 GCA_030144865.1 Tinospora cordifolia
TTATTTTGATGGCCATTGCATATTCTAATTTTTCACATCTTAGCCTATTTAATAGAAAGATATGAAGCTAAGACTGAGAAAGAAAGAAACCGAACCACGTGGCCTCCGGCTTTCGGCGAACGAACAAACGGACGGGCGCGCACCGTCTCCACGCGCGGCCCGAGCGACGGACCGTCGCAATGGACTCAGAGATGATCTACCGGGAGCCGGGGTGTCACAGTGCGGGAGCTTGGGAGGCTTTAGTTGACAGGGTGTTCGCAAAATTGGTTGGGTATAATGGCAATCTTCTATGGATGCTTTGACCAACAGGTGACGTTAGTATGGGACTTCAAAACCCTGAGGAAAGAGCAGAAGCTTAGGGTTCCACTATGTTAGTGTGATGATTGATTATATGATTTTACTCTATATTGAACATGTTAAAGTATATATTCATGTTGCAACCCCAAAAATCCTGTAACCAATCCGGACCAAGTTATCGCACAAGAATGAAGGCGTACTTACAAGCGTGGTGTAATACCCTGAAAAATTTGTACGAAATATGATTAAATGAAATATTAATGTTTGGATATTTTATGAAACGATATGGCCAAAATGAGGAATAGAAAAGTGGAAAATTTTGTTAGCCAGATATTTAATAAATTAAATTCTATTTCGGTTTGCAAGAAAATCGCCAAGTTATCTAGTGAGGTTCTAATTAGCAAGTTCTACTCTATTTCAATGCATGACACAAGAAATAAAAACTCAAGTAAAGTAAAAATAAGAAACACAAAAAGGAAGCCAAAGACCTTGGTACCCACTAGGGGACCATGGTCCTCCATCAAACACTAGGTCTTGTGTCAAAAACCTGAGAGAAAGGGCCTAGAAGACGCAAGACTGTGGTCCTATGGATGAGAATCGCAGTCTTGCGTTAAGATCATGCCTACCCCTTAAACAAATGCAAGACTGCGGTCTTGTGATATGAGAGCGCGGTCTTGTGATACACCTTGGGAAGAAATTGGTCTTGTGTTGAACTCCATGAGGTTTTGAGGTCCTGCAATGCTTTGTGTGGTCCTACGACACCAATGACCGTGAGATCGTAGTCCTCAGGATGAGAATCGCGGTCTTGCAACAACGAAAGTTTCTAAAACCTTGTTCAAGAATGGAATTAGAAAGCCCGTCCCTTGTCAATATTTGTGTGCACAGAAGAGAAAGAACAAACCCTAATTGCTATTCATCGTCCATCCATGTGCGCACAAGATGAAATTAGAAAGTTTCCTGTGCTTTGACAACTAAATCTGCCAAACCTTGAGCCTCAAAACTCTATATAAAGGCCCTAGTGCTCTCATTCTCTTTACTCCAGCAAGAATTGACGAGTCCTTCTTGCTCTCTTTGCCTCTCTCTTGGCATCTCTCTCTCTCTCTCTCTCTCTCTCTCTCTCTCTCTCTCTCTCTCTTTTCTTGAGCTATCCTAAACAATAGTTGGGGTTGAGGTACTTAAGTTCTGTAGAAACTTTGTTAAGAAGTTCTAAAAGAGATTCAACGGAGGCTTCAAAAGAGTGAAAATACTAAGGTGGAAGTGATTTCTAAACTTTTGACTTATTATTTTGATTCAGATTTGATATGCATGGGTGTTTATTTTAGTCATGAGATATGCCATGATAATGCATGTTATGATTAGGAATGCATGCTTAGGATTTTATGATTACTGATGCATGATTCATGTTGATATATGTTATGTTACCATGCTTGTATGTTTAATGTTATTTAAGTTCAGTTTATTCACATGGATGTTATTTTTTATATACTAAATCAAAGATTAAACAAAGATTTTAATCACATACTGACATAATGGCAGATTTTCATCATGATGTTCCAATCAAGAATTCTTGATGCGAACTAAGGGTTCAAAGTTTACCCCACACCAAAAGTAAGGGGTTTGAGTTTTAGTAGCTGATCTCTCCCTAAGGGTTGGAACACTAGAGCATGTTTCCTTTCGGTCCTTAATGTCAACTGTAACAAACTACTGTTTGAATCGCGTAACCTCCTGAAGTGTTTTGTTATGAATGTCATATTAGTTTTGAAATAATAAGTTAAATTTTTGGAATGATCCATTGAGCATGTAAACTCACCCTTCCATTTAATCTTTCAGGAAATTGAGATTTAGAGGCTATTGGAATTTCTCTTAGATTATTTTTCTTAGAATTTCTATTAAATTGTAGGGTATGTTGGCTTAAGTTATTTTTATTTAAATTTTGAAGTTATTTGAGATTTATTTCGTTGTAATAAACAAAAGGCATTGTGCCCTTGAAATTTTGAATTTATTAATGATATTGAATTTTCTTTGTATCATGGTGTTAATATTATTATTCATGGAAAAGGAAACAGGTTAATGGTTAGTTATTTTATTTAGATGTTTCTAAATATTGTTTTTCTGAATTATGACATGAGTTTCTAAATATTCAGAATGTACCATGGATATGGGTATAGAAAAGGAAAGTGAACAATGTAACACGAGACCCGCTTCCTAGGTGGGCCAAAAATGGAAAGAAAGCACAGTCAGATGGTGTGGGCCCGGGCACAGGAGGCGGGGTGTTGCACGTGGCTATATCGCAGGTGACTACATAGAATGACTCAAAGAAAACCTAGATATCTCTAACTAGAAACCAAATCAACACGAAAACCCAAAACTTACATTAGAGTTACATTAGCACGTGCATCAAAGTGTGAAGTCGCAAGTAATATTGTGCCATTTGACTAATGAACGTGTAAATCATATAGATGGCAACTAGAAGGTGAATCGCCTGAAAGGAAGTGACCCCTAATGAGAGTATGGAACAACCCACTCCCCAGACCACAGAAGTTATACCACCACCATTCCCCATGATAGTAGGGTAATGATCTCTACCGAACAAATGGCGGAGTTTACTTGGTAGATGCCAGATCGAATCGATGCTCAAGTGGCGGCAACACAAGCAGTTACACAAAACTAGGTAGATAGGGAGTTTGACAAGTTTCAAAAGATGAAGACTCTTAAGTTTGAGGGAAAGATTGATGGGAGAAGGAAACATGTTGAGGCTGATAAGTGGTTCTGCCAAGTCAGCAGGGACCTAGATGTAGCTGAGATTAAAGGACTCCAACGAGTGTTGTTGGCAACACATTTATTAATCAGATCAGTGGAGTACTAATGGGACTCCATCAAAAGGGGACTCAATAGTAGACATCGCAAACATGGTATCGGTCGAGTTTGAGGAAATGATCTCTAACAAATACTTCTCTACACCAGTCTGACAACAAATGGAGAATGACTTCTTGTGTCTGGTACAACGGGACCTGACTATAGCTAAATATGAGGCCAAGTTCTTGGAACTATCACATTTTAACCTAGATTGTGTGTCCATTGAAGAGAAGAAAGCTTGTAGATTCATGAAGGGCCTTCAAATAAACATCAGGAAGGTGATCATTCCATTTGAACTGAAGGTGTTTCAACATGTCTGGGATAAGGCAAAACTCATCAAGAAGGAGCTCAAGATTGAGACCTGAATCAAGGGAAAAGGGAAGAGGCCTTGTTAGTTGCATGTTATACTAAGTATTTTATATGTATTTTGTATATGTTTTACATTGGTTTAATAAGAATTAGGACATATTTGTTTATAATTAGGTGCATGATCAATTATATTAAGATTGCATACATTTTAGCACTTTAAGCATTTTAATGTGGTTTCTTTATGCGTGTTATATAATGCTTAAGAAAGGTTTTTAGTGGTTTGTGCAGGTTCAGGATAAATGGGTGAAGATACACAGGTTGACATAAAGGATAGAAAGTTCAAATAACGGCCCAAAGCCCAACATTACAAGCCCAAAGCCTAATAACATCTCAACCCATATAACAACGGAGGCCCATCCATCCAAAACAAAATAACGAACAGAACAAAAATTGCGCAAAATAACGAACAGAACAAAAATTGCGCAACATTACCATGGTACTCCCACTGAATATCGCGGTACTGTGATAAGAAAAGGCAAAACTGCATGGAAATTTCAAAATTTTTGGTGCATCGTGTTACTGTAGTCCTATACCGCGGTGTTGCGATTAGGGTTGTTAATTTAATGTCACATGTTAGGGTTTTATGAAGGTTCCTATAAGCTTTTTGAGGCAACACTATAAATAGACTTTTGTATTAGGTTTTTCATTATTCTTTTGTTGGTTTTAATTGTTGTTGACAGCTAAAGCCAAGAGAGAGAGAGCAGAACGAAAGAGAAAGACAGAGAACAAGGTCAAAGTTGTAGAGTATGATCTTTGATTTGTTTAATTCTTTATGCTGTGAATTATATATTATGTCTAACTAAGTTATTTTGATTTCTAGGATATAATTTAGATTGTCGGACCCTTTGATTTTTAGTTTGATTAATCTATTCTGAGGTATTGTTTTATATTTTGTGTTCTTAATGCCTTTTATTGACTGGTCATCTATAAATTGATCCTAGATTGTTAAACTAACTCGAGAGAGAGGTTTAATAATTGGATAATCAAAGTATAGATATAAAAGAATCAATTGACTAAGAGGTTGTTGATTGTATAGGAGGTTGCACATGATTACTATGTTTATTGCATTAATTTGTTAGTTTTACACCTCTAGAGGGGGTATTAAGGAAGAAACTAACAGGTATTAAGGTGTCTCAAGAGAGGGTTTTGATGATTAGTGTTATAACCTACAAAAACATGAATTAGATTAGTTGAAATAAAGAATAAACGTGAATGCATGATATTTTACTATCCTAAAATCCTAGTTTATACAGTTTTAAAGTCAGCAATCATTTGTTTTCTTTTTTATTTTTGTTTAAAGTATTCAACTTTTGATTTTAAGCCTTAATAAAGTTAAGTCTAAAATTAAATTGGAATTTAATATTGTTAGCCGTAAACTGTTCCCTAAGGACGTTTTTCGGTCTGTTACCGTGTATCACAGTTGCAATCCTATGCACTTGCAATGATTTCAACAAGTTTTTTGCACCGTTGCCAGGGATTGGTGTTAATAATCTTTAAACCAATTGAAATTGGGTAAATTATACTAAAGGAATTTTATTTATTTTTTTATTTTATTTCTTTCACTTAATTGAATACACTTGATCTTTTTGGTTTGATCATGGTGTTTCAAGTTTTGGATGAGTAGAGATTCTCTTGGGTTGAATGATCTAGATTTGTTTAAGACTATCAGGCAAATTCAATTGGAATCTAGAAGCATATATCCGATATGGCTGAAAGTGGAAGATTAGTTGTTGGAAATTTTAGTGAGGCACCATTACGAGATTTCTTTAAACTCGTATTGAATAATAATTAGCCCAGAATTGCTAGAACTCCCACCAATGCCAATAACTTTGAGTTTAAGTCTTCTCTGATTACTATGGTGCAATAATAGCAGTTTGGGGGTTTAGTTACTGAGGATCCTATGACACATCTGAATTCTTTTATAGAAATATTCGACATAGTCAAGATGAATGGTGTGACTAAAGATCAGTTGAGATTGAGGCTTTTCCCTTTTTCTTTGAGGGATAAAGCGCAAACATGGCTGCAGACTCTCCTACCAGGTAGCATCACCACCTGAGAAGAGGTGGGACAAAAATTTTTACAGAAATATTTTACTCTTGCGAAGGTCCATCAACTAAGGGTGAGATCAGCTTGTTCAACCAGTCATATTTTGAGTTTTTCTATAAAGCTTGGAAGAGGTTCAAAGATTTATTAAGTAGATGTCCTCAGCATGGCTATCTCCCATGGCTACAAATTTAGATGTTATATAGTGGTTTGACACCACCTACCAGAGCTTTAGTTGATTCAGCAGCAAGAGGTTGTTTGATTGGAAAGACTACTATTGAGGCTACTTAGCTTATAGATGATATGGCAGCTAATGTTTATGGTCATGGTTCAGAGAGAGGATTAGCGAAAAGGGTTGGATTACACCAGGTGGATAAGATCACAGCTCTACAGGCCCAGATTTCTTCTGTGACCCACCAAATGGATTCCTTGACTAAGAAGCTTGGCAATAGCCAAATTCAACAACAACAAGACACTCAAACTATTCTGGCCATAGCTGAAGATCACAATGCTTCATATACTAAAGATGCATCCGTAGGGCAGTTGAATGCTTTGAATAGGTTCAACAATTACCAAGGTCATCCTCAAGGGTATAATGTGCCGAAATATTATCATATGGGAATATGCAATCATGAGAATTTCTCTTATGCTAGCAACAAAAATGTTTAGTAAGCCCCACCAAGTTACGCCTCTCAGTAAGGCCTACATGACAAGAAGCCATCTATGGATGATAAATTGGATGAGATTCTGAATATGCAAGCATGCTTCTTTAAAGAATTGATAGGGAGAGTGGACAAAAATGATAGCAAAGTTTTAGGATTGGAGGTTTAGATGAGGAACATGAATGCAACAGTAAAGAACCTTGAGACTCAGGTGAGACAGATAGTCCAAGCACTCTCTAGCCAGTAGCGAAGTTCCTTCTCTAGTAATACTCAAGACTCTAAGGAAAGCTGCAAGGCAGTCACAACTAGAAGTGGCAAAGAAGTAGAAAGTCAGTCCTATCCATCTAGTCGTACTACAATAATTGAAGAAACTAAAAGTTATGAAAAAATTACATCACCACAGACAGCAGAGATCGAGAAAAGTGAGCCCAAACAAAAAGCAAAGGTGAGACGTACAGGCATAACTATTCAAGGTAGCAAATACCTTGAGCTTCCAGCGCTAACCTTTCCTCGGAAATTTTAGAAAAAGAAATTGGATGAACTGTCTGCTAAGTTCTTGGAAATGTTCAAAGAAATTTATATAAACATCTCCTTTGCAGAGGCATTAAAGCATATGTCAAACTATGCTAAGTTTATGAAGGAAATCATGTCTAGGAAGCGAAAACTAGAAGACTTTGAAATAGTGAAGCTTACTGAATAATGCAATGTTATCCTACAAAAAAAGCTTCTTAGAAATTAAAATACCCAGGGAGCTTCACTATTCCATTCATCACTGGCTCAAAAACCTTTGAGAAGACACTTTGCGATTTGGGGGCAAGTATCAACCTCATGCCTATCTCAATATGCAAAAGATTGGGAATGTCAAAAATCAAGCCTAATACTATCTCTCTCTAGCTTGTTGATAGATCTTTCACTTATCCACGGGGTATCATAAAAGATGTTTTAGTAAAGTGGATAAGTTCATCTTTCTGGTGGACTTCGTTGTTTTGGACATGGAAGAAGATGGTGATATTCCACTGATTCTTGGGAAGCCATTCTTAGCTACATGCCACGCTCTGATTGATGTTGTAATACCCTCAAAGAATGTTAATCCCATTAGCATAAAAACGGAGACGTTGTAGGATCATGGTCCCCAAATTGGGACCGCAATCTTGTGTCAAATGGGTGGGCAACTCATGGGACCACGGTCCAACGTCCTAAATTTGTGAAATAGAAGTCTTGTGAAGACTGCAGTCCTACTATAAAAATTCATGAAAATCTTGTCAAGATGTAAGATCACAATCCTACGATTAGGAATGTGTTAAGACCACGGTCCTTCGATTGAAAACCAGAATTGGAAGGTTGGATGTGCGATATTGATTACTTATATATATGGAGATGGACGTAGAGCTCCGATCACAAACTCACTCATAGCCGCATCCATCTTCATTCTCACAGAAAACCCTAACGCAATAATGAACCCTAGTTGCCCTTACAACCATCTTCTCTCTCTCGTGCTATAGGTCGAATCTAACTAGTCGTTCCCTTCCAAACAACCTTCCAACAAAAACGGGAGGAGAACTGTACCCCTACGGGACGTTGAGTAGAGTTGGAAACTAATTGTAAGTAACTCTAAACTGTTTCTCGTTCATAGTCATTTTTTATCTGTTCTAACCCATTTCACGTGCTCCTGTCACTGGCTACAAATGCTAACCAAAGGAGAACTGCATAAAGGAACACTGCTATCACACTCTAGAACCCCAGATCTGTGCTAAAAAAGTGTTGCAAGAATATCAACACCACTCGTGAACGTATCTTTGATACAATAGACGGAGATACTAATAGAGGAGTCAATGATCGAAAACTAGGTATAAACTTTTTAGCCCCTTTCAAATATTTTTTTCAAATCCTAAGATCAGGGTATAGAAAAACATGTACTAAATTTATGCATTACACACACCACAGACCTTGATTGTTAAATATTGAGTTTTAAACATTGCAAGTAATACAAGTACTAAATTTATAAATCTTAAAGGTCGAGATCTTGAGGTATTGGAGATAATGAGGCAGAAATTGAAAGGGATCAAACAATGAATCAGGTGGGAATGAGTACCTAAAACTTTTTCGCATTATTTTGGTTTGAATATGAAACATGACTGTGTGTTTACCGTTATTTATTGTGTAGAAGCATGCTAAGAATGTATGTGCCTCATATGAATACTTGGTTGCCTTTTTGTGGATTCATAGCATGCCTGGCCTTGTATGAATGTTTATTACAGTTTAAAATCCATGCTATGCATGCAATGTAATGACTAGTATGTTTGATGTGACTATAAACATGATGAATTGTTTATTTACATCCATTGCCACATATATTGGATATTGAAATTGTGAAAATGCTTGTGCTCACTAATTTAAGACAATTAAGTGAATGAACTACGTACCGACGCGGTGATGAAGATACTGTGATCAGGTCTGGCATCATCGTGGGTGTTCCTAGCCCTAGGCGGGTCTCTAATTCAAATGGGACTCTGAGTCTAAGTGAGACTTCACTCCCTGGTGTAATGAGCAAGTGAGACTTCACTCCCTGGTGTAATGAGCAAGTGAGACATCAACCCTGAGATAGGATTTCAAGTGTGTAACGGGCCTTCGGGCATTACATTGAATACTCCACTAAGTTGGAATGGCGAGGACGAAATCCTTTTAGTCTTAAGGTTAACTTAAATAATTGAATCGTTGAAACGCTTAATGCATTACAAGTGCTTGCATGTTTGTATTTTGACTATTATAATGCTCGAGATGTTTTGTGTAAGATCCATTGGGCTCTTGAGCTCACCCTTACTAATATCTTTTCATGTAACCCTTGAAGACACTTATGTTGACAAGTGAGGAGCTGCATTTTTGAAGTCATATACACCTCACAGTTGAGGTTGCATAGGAGCAGAGTACTCATTATCTACCAGTTTGTAGGGCATAAGACCTGCATTTAATTCATCTTTGGTCATTTTGATTATTGATTTCGTTCATGGGGCTAGGTACCGTTTATTTAACTCATTTGAACTTAGACACAGGGGTTGAGCATGTTATATATCTCAAAGTTTAATCATGTTATTATTTTTAGACATGCCACCCCTATTTTAAATCATGCATGATATTATTGTTTATGTTTTCGCACTCATATCCACGAGCTTATTAGCTAAATGGTGATTGGCGCATACAATACGCCCAGTCGCTTCTCATGGATTTTCATAACCCTGTTGTGCAAAAATGGGATATGCGTATGAAATAGATGTCTGAGTTATTACATATATAATGATCGATACGGAAATGGATCGAGTCATCTGTTCCTTTATCCAAGAAAAGATATTTCTATTTTGCATAGTCTAATCATTGATCCCAAAATTTCTACAATAAATTAGGTAGTTTGCTAATAAAGTTCCCTATCCACGATTCCGCTATTTTACTGGAAAAATCATGATATTTTATTGGAATGATGTGAGAAAGGAAAAAACATAAGTAACGCCCTAGTTCTCGAATATTGAAAGCGGGAGTGATCGCATCATTAGACGTGATTTCACTTTGAGGTGAGAGATGAAGACACCCAGTCAACAATGTATGCGACAGGATTCGAGGGTTAAGGTGTTACAAATGTACGCAAGGACAAGCTTACTTTATAGGTAAATGAAGATAAAATGGTTTTCAATCTCTACAAGACTATGCAATTCTCTAGTGATCTATAAGAACGCAAGAAAAAAAAGGTGATAAATTATTGCATTGTTGAAGTGGTAGATGAATTAAGCTCTCAAGATGATATGGTTGAGTGCATTTTTCGCCCTATTTTCTCTTTTCAACCCATGACTGAAACTGAGAGAGTAAATGTTCTAGCTTTGAAAGCCTCGATAACTAAGCCTAATAGCATACATACTCATTTTGTTTTTTTTTTTTTGGTAGAAAATCTATGTACCTTGTGTTGAGGGTAGATGTGTGCTTGAGATGTTGATCGTTTGTTTCTAATCTAAAAGGCTACTCTCTTCTCGTGATTTCCTACTAAAAAGTTTAGCTCAAGTTGGGCCGAGTTAGACCCCGTGATGGTTCGGCAGCTATCATTTTTTGGGAGGTTTTTTTTTTTGGTCATAACCTATCCGTCCGCAGTTGGCTTAGCAAGTTCACTTAGCAAGGGTTGTACGTTGTTGAACTGATTATGAACCCTGAAGTTTGCAGGTCAATTAGACCCGAACAGATTGTCAAATATATATATACAAGGACAAATGTTGTTCCTTTCATAAGACAAGAAGATAAAAATTAATAAGCTTGTACGGCCTGATCTTCACGGGTCATCTTATTTTGTTCCTTCACTCCATCCTCCCATATAAACATCTTAATTAACGCGTAACACGCCCATGGCCAAACGGCCACGGCGGATGCGATGACTGTTGCTCATTCAACAGAGAATAAAAAATCATCTGCATCTCCACCTCCCTACTCTATTTTTTATTTAATATTATATTTAATTATTAATTAATTAATAAATAATAAATAATACATAATAAATTTTAAATAATTATTTAATTATATAATAAATATAAAATAGTAAAAATAAATTATATAAAATAAAAAATAAAAAAATTTTAAATAATTAAAATTTTAACTGAAAAAAATTGTAAATTTTGCTTAAAAATTTTTTATTGGAAAAGAACTACTTTTAACTGAAAAAAACTAAAACAATTAAAAATTAAAAAATGAGCGCCGCCTTTGGCGCTGGTGAACAGTGTAGTGCCAAAAATGGCACTAGCAATGACACAAGGTTGAAGACAACCCCACAACATTTTGGGGCCAACCAGCATAATTTATTTATTTATTTTTTTTTTTTTTTTTGCGGTGATTGGAGATGGCCTTAAACTTTTATTTTTTTTAGTCGGAATAATTGAACTTTCACTAATTCATCATCTCAAAAAACCAAAATTATCCATTGAATCACCATTATCAATTTCTGTTTAAATTTAGTGTAAAATTGAATAATGTTGTATGTATGTGATTTTTCAAATCATTATTATTAATCTCTATTAAATTTTTTACATATATATATATATATATATATATATAACTGTTATCAATAATTATCTTGAATGTCTTTGTAACCACCCATTTAGTACTTTGTAAGTCCTAAATATTTAAAATTTTGTAGTCTCTAAATCACATTATGTCCAAATTAATAAAATTATTTAAATATTGTAATTACCATTCCTAAAATCTATATAAATGGATGCTTACATTGTAAAGGTTGTACCAAAGTTGAAATCAAACCTATTCTAAAGAGAATGAAAAGCTCTCCCATATTTCTATTCTCTCAAGTTTGTCTTATTATTTTCTTGATCTTCTTGTATTTTTCTTTTATTTTATAACATGTTATAAACACGATTATGCTCTTGATAAAAATATTTTAAAGATCAAAGAAACAAGAGCTTCAAAGGTAAAACTTGAAGGTGTATTTTTAATTTGTGAGGTTGATTTTTATATTATTATTTGAATCATGCATATCTTTTGTATACACGTATGATTTAATATAAATTATATATAATGTCACTAACTAAAAAAGTATGCTCTGTCTTCAACGATCTTCTACATAAAAAATCAAAAGTCAAAATGTGACAAATAAATAATTTATGAAATATATAATAAATTACTTATGCTCTATTCTTGATTTTTATAATACAAATAGTACTACAAGTTTAAATTGATAGTAGGTAAGTCTTATCCCAAGTAAAGCTAAATATTGAAAGAGAAATGAATTATCTCGTTCTAGAAGTCCAGTTATTTAAAAAGACTCTATCTTACTGTGTTTTCCTAGAGGTTGTCTTACCAACTCATACAAATAGTACTTTTTGTAAAGAAATATCAAGATGTGAACATTTGAAAATAAGATATTATTCTTAGCATTATTAACATGCATATATTATTTCTTATTATAATTCTATTATAGTTATATATGCGTATTCATTTGTAAATTATATATTGAGGTTAAATGTAACACCCCACCTCTCGAGTCTCATCTTTCACGTCATCTGACGGTTCAACTTTCTTTGATCAAAATTCTTGGGATGCCTGGGAGACGGGCCCGTGCTACATTTTCTTCTTCTTAGACCCCAAATGCAATAGGGTTCTTGTGTACATTAGTCTATATACAAAATGACATCATGGTAAAAAAAAATTTTCATTTATTCATTCGACAAATTTCGAGTACAATAAACCATTACAGTAGAAAATAAATTTAAAACTGGAAATACATGATTTCACTTAGGCCGATGTGCCTTACATTGAAATAAATAAAAACTTTCAGTGGGTAAATCTCCTCGCAAGCTGATTAATCTCCTGTTGTGAAAAATAAGGGGGTGAGCTAAAAAACCTAGTGAATCATTCCATCTATTTAATTTATTATTCCAACCAGACAATGCAAGCAGATCAAACACTTTCAGAGATTAATTCGATTCAACCAATATATTAATTCAGTCGTAATTTAGACCGAACGGGAATACCCTCTGTGC
>JAJIYU010015328.1:0-12730 GCA_030144865.1 Tinospora cordifolia
ATAATACTAGTGAAGATCTTGTGAAGACATCAATGGGTTGACAAAGTAACTTGCCAGGTGAAAGCAAGATCAAAACAAAGTACCCAATGTTGTTTTAGAGATTGAGCTAAATGAGATACACTTGGGAACACAATTAAGTAATAACTTTCACATTTCAAAGATGAAAATCTTTTCATGTAGGGTAGTATTGTAATATCAAATTTTTTTTAAATGTAATTAAACATGGAATACAATTGATTAGTTTAAAAATAATGACATGTGGATCAAGGATGATTAATTAAAGAATTAATTAGAATATTGGCATAGAGAACTACAAGGAAAAAAGAAAAATGAAAATATACAAGTAGCACGCTGCATCATGAGGGGCATGGTGGATGGAAACACTTAGGCGTGTAGTGCTACATGGTTGTAGGAGAACGCAATAGTAAACCTAATCATTATGCCACTTTACCTCAAGATCTGAACTAATATAAGGGTTATCAAGGTGTCACATGGTGTAATCCTTGTAGAACTCACTTAGAACTTTTCAATCCAATATGACAATGCCCTTGGAAACCCTTCTTATGCTGAAAAATCATTTTATAAATACGACCACTCTTCCATGGTTAAACCTACAATTGTGAATTATGATCATAGAAATGGTGGCCCATCCACAATTAAACCATTCTTTCACTCTTCCAAACAAGCTTGCATGCCCAAATAATGAAGGAAGGGATACCATGCACCTATGAGAGACCATCATTTCCCCCTCCACTCACCTTACTTAAGCTATTTTTTCTCCCCTAGCCTCTAAATTGATCAAGTGTGATGAATTCTCACGTTTTGGCAACTTGGTTTTGTGTTTGAATGTGTGCTTGTGTGGAGAACATAGGTAACGTAGGGAACTTGCCCAAAGTTGGTTGTACATATTTCTATATAACCTCTTGTCAATTTTGCTTTCATCAATGATGAGAATCATGCATGTTATGTTCATATACCCCTTTCTATTTGAGCATGTTTTAGCCCAGTATTTGAGGAGATTTTCATGCTAGTTATGAACCATACAACCCTTGACCTTGTACACATGTGGATTGTGGCCAAAAACCATAATCACAATGTTGTAAGGATAGCATGAAATGGCATTCTGAGATGCCCAAACCAATTGACCAAAGTTAGGGGTCTCATTATGCGAGACGATTCCTATCATATGATGATCAAGAGAGAATTTTGCTTTCATTATCCTTAAATCTCTCGATATTAAGTTTTCAAACTTGAATAGCCTTGTAGGACCTTTAAAAATGACCCAATGACCCAATGACCCAAAGAACCTATAAGAAAGACTCAAGGTTTGCCCCAAAATCAAGAACCAAACACAAATTCTATGCTTTAGACATAGAGAGCAATGCGCTGCACCTATTGTAGCAAGGTGCAACTTTGGCATTTCCAGTTTCTAAAAAACCCAAGAGCATCACACTACGCCTAGTGAAGGAGCTCACTGTTTTGGCACTGTTGGGTTCTAAAACACCAATGAGCAATGTGTTTCACTTGTGTTGCAGTGTGTTGCTTTGCAACTATTCCATATACCAACATTTAAAATTTTGATGTTTTTACCAAGCTTTTGCCAAGGTTTAGGGGGCTCCATGAGGATTCTAGATAGGGATTTTGACATAGGAACACACATGAAAACACAAGAAAAAAGATGGGGACTTGACTTGAAGCATGTACACTAAAATTGGTATTTTATGTAGATTTAAGTAAAACCAAATATGTGCTAATAGCAGGTAACGGTTGGACACAGGAGCTTGCTATTTTTGAACTGACACAAAAGGTGAGAATGATTGTACTTTTTCTTCTTAATTACCTAGACTTACATGTGCAATAGTTGTGATAATAGGCCTAAGATTTTCTAAAATGCATTGATTTGAACTATATGCATAAATGATAGGTCTGTATGATATTTGGTATGTTTCTTTTATGATTTGGCTCATTGTTTTAATCATGAAATGATGCATGAATCCGTATATAAAGTACATGATCTTGGCAGTACACATGATCCATGATAAGGTTTATGAGCGACATGCATGATGATATGATTCTACATGTATGGAACAATGATATTAGTTTCATGATTATTTCGCACAATTGGAAACATACATATGATACGATGTATGCATTTTTAATATACTTGTCATAGATACTTGATGATATGTAGACAGATTTGCATGAAATGAGAAAATGAAATCATGAATATATTGATATGATGTTATGATAAAACAAAACATGTATGTGAAAATATGATGCTAATTAACCACACCTAATATTACAATATTAAGATTAAAATCCACTTTCTAAGTTAGTTGACCATTAAGAGTCATTCTCAATTTCATGGCATATTTTCTTATAGGTTTACTATCGATTAAAACTTCCCATGTTTGATCTTGGTTTGTGGGTTGTGACATTTTTGAAAAGCCTAAGAATTTGGGAAGATTGATCATTTGCATGCTGCCATAGTATAATTGACCTACAGTTGAGTTAAAGTGATTCATTCAACCTAAGGCTTGCTACTTACTCAGTGTTTGAAATTCACTAATCTATTGGAGTGTTTGCATGATTAGTGTAGTTATATGTTTGACTATTTAAGATGTATAAATGTATGACCCACTGGGCTCTCAAAGCTCATCCCTTTCCTTGCTTTTGATTGTACGTGGCCCTTGAGACTTGACACAAGAACCGAATTTTTGTAGACTTTATGGTTAATTTCATTCTCCACGAATGCTTGTTGAACAATTCTAAGTTGTAATTTTTAAATTCATGGGAATGTATATTTGAAATACCCTATGGTGTAGTAAGGTTACAATGTATCTTAAATGGGCCCACTGTGCTAGGGAATAGACATTTGAATATAATATTTGAAATTTGTTTCATGATGAATAAATGTTGTCATGTGTGTTGGAATAGTTATTTAGAAACCAAGTTTTCATTGGAAACAATTTTGAAACTTAACCAATGTGATTTAAAATAATAATATTTTGATAAAAAAAAGAAATAAAAGAAAAAGATTGGAATGAAGTACTAGCACTCCTTCCCCTCCTGCTAGACCTAAGAAAGACTGTTTTCTTATTTTGCCAATGAACCAAAAAGAGTTTTGAAAATTAACACAATCTTAAAATGATTTTGAAGTTACCAACCATTTTTAATAAATCAGAAGATTAGTAGATTACCTAGAAGGATGGCGGCAGTGTTGTTATGAAAGAAATTCTGATTTTGCCTGGTTGTTCATTGCATCACTATTTCTCTTCCTCCTTGTCGTCTACCCAATGCTTCCTCTCAAAAAAATTTCCTTAGTTGCCCTCGTCCAATCAACACTTTAATTCCATTTTTAATATTGAAGCATTGATTTATAACATGGTCGCAATTGTGATGAAATCTATAATACTTCCTTTAATCACATTATTTAGGAGGAGTATTCATTTTTTTGTTCGGCCATTCGAAGCTTTTACCTTCCTCAATGGTTTGAAGGATCTACTCTCTAAAAGTGTTTTAGGGAGTGTAAGAGGTATAGGCTTCATGCATAAATCTACTTCTAAACTATAATCACTTAGCTTCATTGATCTTCTTAACTTGCTTTATCATCTCTTCCTTATCACGTCTTCTTCTCTTTTCCTCTTTTTTTGCAACACCCCAAAAGTCTATAAGACCTCCACATCACTGGTGAACAACAAAAATAGAATAATTAATTAAATAAATAAGAAAATAATAAGATACCTAAAAACCATGTAGAATAAGCTCAAATAAACTTAAAATAAATATAAAAATCATATAAATTCAGAAAGCACGAGAAATGACGAAGAAAAGACACAAAAAGCCAAAATTTTCACTAGTGACCATGGTAAATGGGAGTGATTACCGCGATAACCCGAACAAACCTAGAAAACAAAAAAAAGTGCATCACCCTAGTTACTATGGTAATTCTATAGTGAATCGCGGTAATTGGAAGAGAAAATCCAGAAATGAGCAAAAACATCGGCTTAATTTGTAGTTTTCTATAAAAACGAAATGTTTGTGCAGAAACCCTAGATCTAAATTTTTGGCGCCGCAAATCACTATTTTCTCTCCCAAGCCCTCACCAAGCATTGAAATCTTGTTTCTTAACATTTCTTTTGAGTTCTAAGGGTGGTTTGAGCTCATTCAAACCTCTCTCTACCCATTCTCAAGCTTTGATTCGCAAAGAGCAACGCCAACAAGGGTAGATCCAAGTTGTGGCATGTTTGAAATTATTTGTGCTAAGGTAAATCATGAAGCTCCACTTGAAACCTTTGATTTCTTAGCATTTTAAGTCATTTTCCTAAGCGTAAACTTGTTTTCCCTTGAAGCACAAGTGATTGGAGGGTTGCAAGACCTTGTTTTAGTGAGGAATGAAGTGGAAACGCATAGGGCCTAAGGTATAATGATTTTCATTTAGTCGATGTGTATTTTAAGCCTAATGTGTGTGTATTGAAATGTTAAACATGTGTCAACAATTTTTGTGACCACGGTAATGTGTCCCCAACTCGATTTTTCATTTTGGTTTTGTGTACACCGTGGAACGCCAACATAAGGGACATGAATCTAGGATTTTGACAATGTTTTATGTGCTTTAGACTCACAAAACCTTGGTATCAAAATCTCATAGCTTGAAGATCTAAGGCATGTATGGCGAGGAGCAAGGCACTAAGAAAAGGAGATACTAATGTAGGTGGGATTTCCTTGCTCACTAGTATTATTCAAATTTTGAATGCATAATATTATGATTGGTTAGCTTATTGTGTGGTTAGAAATATGTTAGTACTCACTTGGTTGCTCTTAATTAGAATGACTTGGTGTATATCCATGATGTTTTGTTACTTGTATTAAAACGTGCATAGATAGATATTTCATGCACCATGAATGGTCAAACATATATGATTAGTCTACTTTGAATGTTACATATGATGACTATGTATGATTTGGAATGGAATGTGAACTAAAGAAGATTAAATTAAGATTCAAAACTCCACGTACAGGGGCAATGATTGGCTTTATAGCATCATTGTGGGTGTCCCTACCCAGCCTACCTACGAGAGCTGAGTGTTCTTCGGACGAAAAGGTAATAGCCTGCATAGCGTTACCTCTATCCTTAGATGTGGGATTGTACAGTAATAGGCCTCATGGCACTATGGAGTCACTTCCGAACTAGAAGGTAATAGACTGCATAGCATTACCTTCGGAGTCGCTCTTGAGGCCATAGGGTAACAGTGAGAGTGGATTTCTTTCGGTCATAGGTTATAACCAAATAACTAAAAAATTGTTTAAAATGCCCTAATGTAATGAAAATGTTTGCATGTTGTGTATTCTGGTCTATATAATGTTAGTGATGTGTAGGGATGATCCACTGGGCTCTCGAGATCATCCCATTATTTCATTATAGGTAATCATTGACAACGTAGGAGTAGGCCAGCCACACAAGGTCATCATTTTGGGTGAGACTTCACTGGGAGGTTGTCATTATTTTTAGTTTCCTTTTGGTTTAATGTTTTATTATCATTTTGTTGTAAATAATTCGAATCAGGCATGTGCCCTCCAATTTTTAAAATGTCTTTCTTATGAACTTTGGCATGTATCAGACTTGGCCATAGGCCTTTTTTTTATTTCTTTATGAATTGTATTTTCATACTGAATTTGTAAGCATTTGAAATCGCTGCATGCAATTTCTTAATGAATCTCATGCTACTGAAAAAAGGAATTGGCTTTTAATGTTCATTATATATTTTAAATTGATTTCTTGACTTATTTGAAAGAAAGGTTTCGAAGTATGAGATAGACAAAATGAGAAAGAACCGCACGTGGTTTCCAACTCTCGGCAAATGACCTAAGCTCGGCGTATCCCACTGTACGGGCGTACTTCGTCTCTGCGCGTGGCCCCAATGAGTCGTCTCATGGATAGATAGAGGGGAAACTTGGAGCAGGGGTGTCATATTTTTAGAGAAGCTTTGCTCCTCCTTCATAGCTTTTGTCTACTATTTGCCTTACTTTTCAAATTGATCGAGCAACTCCCAGAAGGTGTTGGTCTTTCTTTAGCTAAGGAATAATGCAACTTGCTGGACCTCAATTTAGAATTAAAAGTGTAATGCCAGTCGTCTCATCATAGTTGTTGACCTCCACCATAGTTACCTTAAACTGATTTCCAAACTTAATGAAGAATTAGCTTGGTTTCTAGCTAAGAGTGTGGATATTACCCTTTCTTCTCCCTCTCCCTCATCCTTTGAAACTGCATCATGAATTTTTTATAAGTTCTCGGAAAGAGGGAATAGAACCTAGGGCGATGTTCTTGTACAACTTATGAGCAGGTCCAACAAGAGTTATCTAAAATCCCTTACACGTAATTGCATTATAATAGTTCTTAAATTGCATTCATGTTCAATAGTTCTTGAAAATGCTTCCTTTATTTGGTTTTTCCCTTATAAAGCTTTTTATTGTAGGTCTTCTTGGAGATATGTTCTCAACTTCCTAGGTAAAGGGCGATAGGAGCTCTATGTACTCATCTAAAAACATGAATTTGGAATGTATGAGGGGGTAGATTAGATAGATGATGCATTGCAAGACCACATTAGTGAGACTATAGTTGTCATCTTTTAGATGGTTGCTCGTGATGACAAGACTAACTTGTTTCCATGTCCACAAGCCTTTGGTTTCTAGAGTTGTTAGGTTGCAAAGATGGAAAGACCATCATACAATGCTTCATTTTCTTGTTCAACATGTCGCTAAGGTCATCAAGCCATAGAGTTTTTTACTATGAAGGCATGAATTGCCTTGCGTTTCATACCTAGTTCAAGCAACCGTTCTATCATTTGGGAGGCTTACATCCTCCTTCTTCTTTGACTTTATGTTATAACTAGGATTGTAGTTAATATTAAGAGATGGTTGGAAGGATACATAACAGAGTTTGTTGCCACTCTATCATTAAATAATAACTCTATCATCAAATAAGACATCATTTCCACTATTTTCCCCACTCCATTACTCCTTGACAATTTTTTAGTATCCTCATTGCATCTAAGTGGTCTCCCATGCCACAAATGAGAGGCCTTTGGTGATGCCATCAACTCTTCAATGGTATTTGCATCAATGGTATTGAAACTAATGTATATCATTTATATCAATGGAAGGGTTTACATAATTTTTATTTTCTTCTTACAGATCATGCCAATTGTTGATGGAAAATTTGGCCAATGACAAAAGAAAAATAATAACACTAAGTAAGACCCAAAAATAACACTAAATTAAGATAAAAACTAAGTAAAAACCTTTTGCATTGTTGTGAAGAACTTTTTTGTAGGATGATTCAAAATATCCTTTACCTTACAACTTATCGATAATCATTGATGTTTGAGAATTTAGTTTCCAATATTATTAGTATAATACTAAGGCACATTTCTGTTCTAGTAAGGGTTTGTGGATTTTTTTTTTCAAATGGTTTCCCCTATTTTGTAGGTATGAATCTAGATTTCTCACTCAAAACATTCTTCTTCTTAATTCAATTAGCTGGGCTTGGCCAAGTTGATCCACTTTGAGGGCACAAAGTTGTTTCATGACTTCCATTCTTTGTGATCTCGACATAATACCTCTTCATTATTTTATTTCTTTTTTAAGTTTTGTAATTCATGAACTCATTTCTCTTAGGCTACATGCCTTAGCTTATCTCTCCATCTAATACGCTTCAATTCAACCTATGGTTGAGTTGATGAAAATTACTATTAAATTAAATTGATTATAATGAAAAATAATCAAGCAATAATAATTTAATATTTCATTTTCACAATAACTTAGAATAATCATCCACAATTTTTTAAGCATGCACCAAATGTAGGAAAACTAAGAGCATCACATCAAATTGTTGGAACTATTTTTCTTGCAAGGTTTTAAAATTATGTGAGATTGTTATGGTTACAATCATCCAATGTGAATTTGTTAGATTCGTAAGTACAGATTGAGATACCTATAATCTTCATCTATTGGTATAATTTATCTTCTCTTTATATGCATAAGGAGTGGTTTATTGCATAATGACTTAAGAAGAGTTTTATATATTTTGTATCAATTATATAGTATTAGAGCCTAATCACTCTAGCCATAATGGAGAGTTCATATTCTTTTGGTTCTCAAACAACTTCAATAGTTGCTTTCTCTTCCTTTATTATACAAACTTTAGTCATGACACCATTTGGTCATTCTTTAAACCAAGATCTAACAATGAAGCTAGACTGCATTGATTTTATGGAACAACGAAGCTAGATGGTTTCCTATTTAGTACCATGTTGTGTCCTCCTTCAATCATTTTTGAAACAAAATAAGCAACCCATCATCTTAAGAGTGGATAAGTTGAGATCTTCTAGATTTATGTCAGTTCTAGACTTCTCATTTATTACTTTCAAATTATAAGACATCCTACATCTCAAGGTAATTGGAAAACCATTAAAGAAGTGTGTGATGCTCACAACTATGCCAAAATTTCAATCAATCACACTTCAGTACTATTCATTCATAAAAATAATCAAATCAATGATTCAATACCTTAATACTATATATGAATATGCTAACAGTCTAATTGTGGTAGGGGCACCATTCTCTACTCACAATCTTATTCTTGCACTCTTGTAGGGTTGAATGCTTAATTTTTCCTATCACCACATTACATCAAGATCGATCTAGCACAGTATGAGATGCATGTTTCCTTATTGTGATATGAGACGAAGTTGTGACAATTAAATTCAATTACATCAATTGCATCTTTTTCAACAACTTTTGGTCTTCCTTCCATCAATGCATTAATCTCAAAACTGTGTATAATTAGGTTAGCAAAAGGAACTTACACATTGGTGAAGATCTAGAGGTAGCTGTTGTGACCAATATGTCAATTCCAACCAACCAACATGGCAAATCTATAGTAAAATTGGTCACTATGCATTCGTGTGATATCATCATTGTAATATGATTTATATGGGTGCATCCATTTCTTCTTTTCCTTAGCATCTATCAATCTAAGCTTCCATGAATCTCTTTCTTAGTGCTTTTGATCTTTATTTCGTTCCTTGAATTATGATCTTTATTTCCCTAACACCTTGTTTGTCCTACTTATTAAAAAAAAGGATTGGTTAGTGTTTCTAAATTTGCCCCAAACAATAATAATTTCCCTTGAATATTTTGCTAATTATTGTTTTGTGAAGGATTCATGTACCAAGGTGGTGTTACTTTGGGGGAACCCTTAGAGACAAACTATATCTACTGAACTCTCTCATTAGCAATGCCTCCTCAACTCATGAGCCTTCTAATATTCTTTCAAGTGCACTACCTAATATAAAGTGCTTATTACCTCCATCGCTTCTCTTAATGTTTGACACTTGCAATTGGACATATCTCTAAACAAATCTTATATTAAGTCCTTTGTAGTTGTCATCAACACACTTTGTTTAGTGATAATGTTGATTTTTTTGCTCATTAGATTAGAAAGAGTTGTGACTTACCATTTAACTAATCTTAAGCATGTATTATGCTCGTAAGACTAATTTCTTACATATTCCATGTTGATTCAATTTAGATAATTAGTTGAAACTCAATAGCCTATGTTTAGTGTAATATGTGGTGTACTATGTGACATGTAACACATTTTTTGCACATTAATGTGATTGACATGTTTGGTGATAAGGAACAAAATCTAGTTTTATAAGATCATAGGATTAGTAAGATGTGGCTTTTTTTTTAAATCCATTAAAAATGTGGTTTTTGGGCAGCCAACTGAGATTAAAGAAATATCCAACATTCTTGTATGACTTGAATCAAATCTATCTCCTTTGGTAAATTAATCTATTGTCGCAACTGGGGTGCTTTAAGAAATAACCAAGTTTCTTACCGATATGGAATGATCCATATTTGGCAATGTGTTAATTATTAAGAAGTTTTTGATTGGTTTATTTAGACCTATCCATATCTAGCAATAGTTGACCAACTAAAAGGTTTTAAAGACCACTTCCTATGTAGTTAGGTTCTTCGAGAATATATACATACATACATACATATCAAAAAAAATCTAATTTACTTCTAAGTTTATCTCTTATGCAGTTGTGCGTGTTAAGAATCTACATATTTAAGGAAGATTATTATATCAAATCCAGTAATTGCTCACATATTATGGAAGAATCTAAGTATGTTTTTGATGGTTTTATCACTTTTGGGTGTATGTTGTACTTTATCAAGTATTTGAGGGTATTTGTGATTTAGAGTGATTATTGTTCATAATCATCGAAACTCTTGGTGAAGGCAATTTACATAGGTTAAATAGATTCAACTAAAGCATATTTTTGTGATGGGATCTTGCGTGATGTTTTGTTGCTTATAAGGTATTGAAGTTGTCATTAGTGTGAAGGTTATAATATCAATTTGATTATATTTGTAATTGTTTGACTCATGTTGGAGCTTTTTTATTTAAGTTTGGCCTCCCAAACATAGACCATTGTTTCGAACTGCATTTTCACGTTAGTCTCTCTTTTTCTATTTCCTTTATCATTACTCTTTATTTCTGCCATTAAGAAAATCTATTTGAAAGATTAGTAATTATTGACTAAAACAAACCTAAAATTGGTATCAAAGTGGTTCATTCTCTGTGTTATTCAATTAGCAACTGAGGTCCTACTTTGTTCATCTTATCGTTGAAAATAAGTCCGACATGAGAAAACACATTAATCATGACGAAGAGAAGCCACACACATGAAGGAACCTTAGGCACGATGCTTCCCTTAAAGGCGATAACTATTTATATTTGAAGGATAAGATAAAAGTGATTATTCTTTTATCAAATGACGATGTGTGCGGCTTGTCATTAAAAGTTGAAGGCATCCAATTTTGACTAACGCAAAAAATAGTCATCTTGAAACTCAATAATTAGTGAACAAAAAGAACAAAAATCGAATATTGCAAACTCCAAGTTATTGAACATTGGTTTCAATGTAGTAAATGAACAATTCATTCTTATCTTTACAAGTAAAATTGCAAAGGAAGCTCATGAGACTCTCCAAATTTTATATAAAAGAACCAATTATGTTAGAATCTTGAAGTTGCAACTGTTGAGATCATAGTTCTAAGAACTAAAAATGGATAACAATGAAACATTAGCCATCTTCAATTGGTTTGAAAAACACTAAAATCTCTTCTACCACAATTTTTCGCTAAAGTAGCTGTTGTTGATGGGGCCTACGATGAAACGAATGAGATGAATTTTTCATCTTAAAAATGGGACAAGGAAGTTGCATTTCAGGTAGGGATTAACAAGTCAAAGTTTGGTTATAATTAGGGTGATACTAATGACAATGTTAATATGCTTACAAAGAACTTCAAAAAAAAATTCTTATAACATTGGAAAGAAACAATAAAGAGCAAAAATATGGAGATTATGATGGAAAATAAGCTTGGTGAAAATCAAAATTAAGTTCATAGAAAAATTTTAAAAGCAATCAAGTGCAAAGAACATGGGGAATCACAAATATTCAAGTAGAGTGTAAAACCCTTTTAAAAGGTAAGGGAAAGTGTTAAAAGACACTTAAGATTGATGAAGAATGAGAATGCAGTTAGAATAAAAAAAAGATGAAGAAATCACTAGTAATTCAATGGCCTTTGACTTTGTTTTGAGAACCAATGAGACCTACTATTCTAACAACAAAATTGTTACCATAGTTACAATTGTGAATGTTATTAAGATGCAAAATAGTGATAGAAAGAGAGTAGTAACAGAGGATGCAATTGTGAATAATAAAAGTCAGTCCTTTGTTGATAATGATGACGATGAACTAAGCAAAAATAAATACCAAAGGGCTTTGTAGAAATGTACCTTAAATGCAAAAAATAAAAACAAAAATATGAATTGAATAAATATGGAACTAAATGCCAAAAATACATAATTTCCTAGAAAAATGAGATTCTTACTTAGCCAATAAACCAGTGGTACTTCAATGTTGGAAGTGTGGAAAGAAATTGAAAGATATATAGAGAAGACTCAATGAAGCTAAAAGGACTTTAAACACAAGAAAAATCAAGTTAGATTAAGTCTTGGTAGTGGGAAAGCATTCAATGATTACTCTAACGATAGCTGTAAGGGAGAAAATTTGAAAGAACAAACAATGTTTGTGAAAGGTGTTGATTCACCATTAAAAAAAATTGTTGGAGGAAAAGTTAATTAGTTCTAGAAAATCATGCATGTATGTCACTTTTACAATCTTTCGGGGCATATTCAATCTAGGTGTTTCAAAAGAATGAAGTTGGTGCAAAGCATGGTAAAAGAAGTTCATGGTTTGAAATGACATGGCGAATAAGAAAAGAAGCATGGAACACACAAAATGTGGATAAAGAAAAACATATATAAAAGAACACGTAGCTCTCACCTTATTTGTTATTGTTGTTGCTATATTGGAGTTTTCAAAGAGTGTTACATTGAGTTTTAACATTGGCTTTACTCCAACAGTTGCAACTATGAAAGCGATAAAAAAACTTTGATCTTATTGCTTAGGAATCTAGTTTGCCCTAGCTTAATAAGGTTTTTGTCAAGGAAGATATGGGTGATTATAATATATGCTCCTTCTCAAACAAATCTAGTAACTAATGATACAAATGTTGAAGCTCTAGCTTCATCTTACAATAAACTATTTTTTCTTTATCCTATATTAACCATTCTTTGTACAAAAAAAAA
>JAJIYU010015329.1:0-12731 GCA_030144865.1 Tinospora cordifolia
GTCTGTTGTCATAACATCTCTACAATAATAGGCATAGTGATTGTTGTCGAATATGTGTTAAAAGATTGAGCATTTAACAAAGGGCGAATGTTTTTGTAACCTCATTATTAGACTGATACACAGTACTTTACAACAACGGGCTCATAACCGTTGTTAAAAATAGTCGGCCGTTTAACAACACCCTGACTAACAACATCACCATGAATGTTGTCGTATGGGTATAACAACGAATATTGCACATTGTTGTAGGTACGATTTCTTGTAGTGAATATTTACACACACATGGTGGGACGCCCAAAAGAAGAGGAATGAGGAAAGATGGGAAAATAGAAACTCTGTCCGTAGGATCTTGTGCACACCAACATTAGAAACTGGCTCATGTGTACACAAGAAAACAATTAGAAAGTTCCCAAAACGTTGCTAATACATGAGCTCACAAGATGAACCAAATTAGAAAGTTCCCAATGTGCACACTAGAGAATGACTCAAAAAGTTTTCTATACACACAAAAGGATGCCCAAAACATTGCTAATGCATATTAAAAAGTGTCCAAACTGTCACCCAAAAAGGGAAATAGGGAATGTAACACTCCAAAATTTCGCGAGCTCGACACGTCACAAGTTAATGTAAAATAAGACATTATTTTATAGAAAGCTAAGATTATAAAATATAAAGGAACAAAAAATAAATAAATAAAATAAAATAATATTCATACCCATATTAGAAGAGTTAAAGAGATTATGTGATGGTACTATTATTAATATTAACTTAGGGGAGCTTAAATTAAAGTTTAACAAATAAAATAATTAACAAAAAAAATTTATAAGAAAATTTAATCAATTTCTAGATTTTGGTTGAAAAAAAAAATTAAAAAATACCGAAATCCAAATATTCTGGACTTCGGCTGAACAGAACACAGATGATGAATCTGGAAAATCTCGGGGGTCACTCACGTTGGGCGGTGAAGATTTGGATTAATCTGGAAGGAAGAAGAGACTAGGAAGATTAACAGAAGCAAGGGCATCCATGGGTGTTGGTTGAGACGTTCGAACAGGGGATTTCGGTTAACTGCTAGTGCTTAAGTTGTTTTAATGGTGGAAGATGAACAAGATGTAAAATAGAGAAGAAGAGGACCGACGACAGAAGAAGGAGAACACTTGCAGTCCGATTTTTGGGTTGGACGAGCTGGAAATCTTGTGAAGCAAACTAAGAATCTGGTTTGAAACCACAAAACAGAGGATGGAGGACGCGCGGCTGTAGGGCTTCAAATTCTGGGTCTGGACCGTGACAACAGAGGTGTTGTGAAGCTGATGCGTTTTGCTTTGATGAAGAAGACGAACATGAATGCAGAAGATGACAAGCTGGGTGCTGCAAGGTTGGACCGTGAAGTGCTAATAGACGCTGGACCGAGAAAGGGGAAGATTGCAGATGCTGGTTTGGACAAAACAAAGAAGAATTAGAGGAACGCAAATTTTGTTGCGTTTCTGGTTGTGGAGAGAAAAACAGGGAACAAAGATGTGCAGCAGAGGGGTTTGATTTGAATATGTGTGCGTGGATTTCTTGTTGTCCATGAAGAACGAAGAGAAGAAGGGCCACTGGACGCTGATGCTGCCGATCATGAGGCAAATGGGAGCCGGGCAGCTGCTGCTGCTGTTGGTATGTTGCAGCCAGACGGACAGAAAACCAGGTTGTGAGTGATTATCAAATCTGGATCATACGTTGAATGAACAAAAGGAGCTGAAATCTCAGTTGGTGTGGCTTTGACTTGGTTTGAAGAGGACGGGCAAACGTGAAGAAGAGGAAGAGCACATGTAGCTGCTGATGTAATTTGGGGAGTCAAAACAGAGGAGAAGAATGAAAAACGAAAATGGAGATCAAGTTGCTGAAAATATTGATGTTGCTGAACGCCATTGGAGTTCAGTGCATCGCTAAATTTGTGAGAATCGGATTGTTGAACATCAAATTGGACATCAAATTGGATTGTCGAACCGTGAAAGAGAAGACCAAAAAAAAAATTTTCCGCAACTGGGCATCAACACCTAGCTCGCCAATAACGAACCAGCACAGGATTTGTTCATTTACTTAATTTTATGATCTTCAACAAAAAATTAGTTTAGAAAAAAAATATAATAATAATAATAATAATTTACCTTAAATTTAAATGTTTAGCAAATTTGAAAAGAAGATTTATTAATTTAAAAAAACTTAGATTTAAGAATTTCATTGATAAAAATCTCAAATTTATTAAGAACAATCTTTATAAAATAGATAGACATCGAGAAAAATTTAGAAGTTTAAAATTTAATTATTTAATTAGTTAAAGTCATGAAATATATATATATAAGCCTTTGAAAACTTTAAATTTCTAGTATAGGAAAAAGAATAAAATTTTAGATACGGAAAACTAAACTTCTAATTTATTTACGATATAAATAGAACTATTTAAATTATGGAGACTAAGAGATCGAAGAACATTTATTTTAATAAATTTTAACATCTAAAGATGAGTCTTTTATCTTAAAAAGAATGACTTAGAGATCTTTATATGATAAATTAAGAATTTTGAATTTAGTTTTAATTTTTTTAAAAAAAAATGCTATTTAAGTAGAATGAAATTTATATAACACGAGTGAATTATTTTTGGAGCCAAATATAAGTTTTAGTATTTTTAAATTATTAGTTCCAATTTAATAGATTACTTAAATTGTGGAGATTTCTAAGAAATACAGTAATATTTTGAAGTTAGTTTAACTCTTAAACATAGAAACCTTATTTTGTTTAGAATGAGATTCAATGAACATAACTGAATTATTTTTAGAACCTAAATTCAAGTCTTAGTATGTTAAATTATTTATTCAGAAGTAAATAATTTATTTAGAAATAAATAAATCGTAGACGTTTTGAAATTAATTATTAAAGTTTTTTATTTCAGATTAAGAAATTTAGAGGACTTAAAAAATAAATTGAAATAACTCGAAATTAGATGAAATTAATATCTAAACTTCATAATTATGTTAGAAACTATTTAAGCTTAAGAATAATTCGAATAAGATTGAATGTGAACTACAGACTTAGAAAAGTTTTATTGATGATTGAATTTTAGATTTTACAATCTTAGAGTATTGAGTATCTCGACAGGAAGCAATGAGTCCGGAAGATCGGCGGAATCAAGTGAGTGTGACTTCTTTGCTCATATGTATTATATGGATCTAAGATTCAAAGTATTTCATTGAATAGTTCTAAGTTATTAGAATTTTAGTAGGAAAGTGATTGAAATTGTTTGGTCTATGTGGATGATGTGTGATGTATGATAAGTTATTTAATTCACGCGTAATTAGTTTATGACATGATCCTGCATTTGGATTTATTCAAATATGGCATGAATAACTAGAAACATATGCATCAAGATCTTATTGTTTATTCATGCATCCTGTCATGTTAACTTGCATGCATAGTTTAAATTACTTTCATAATGAATTGTACGATGCTTGATGTGTGTGCGATTGTTTAAAAAACTAAAATAAGACGATAGTTTATTAAGAATCCACGTACTGGTGAGATTGTCGAATCTGAAGCGGATCGAGGTGGCATCTCCTATATGTCACTGTTTGAGATTGTCGAGCCACATGACAGATCGTAGGTATTCCCAACCGGAGCTGATTGTGATAGCTCAAAGTCTTTGGGAGATGGTACAATGTCTAGGTAAGTACACTTCCTTGGATTGTGACTCTGACAGGTAACCGGCCTTAGGCGTTACCTAAGATTGTGTTGATTCAGATCACAGGGAATACTAAAAAGCATCTCAACCCTCTTCCGGTCTTAGACTTCGACCAAAACTAACTGAATGTTTGAAACGCCTACTATTTGAAAGTGTTTGTAATGTTTCGGATTATGTCTGTATAATGCATGCGATGTGTAAGATTGATCCACTGGGCTTTTGAGCTCACTCTCATTCTATTTTTTAGGAATAATTGGGCGTAGTACACAGCTGTCTACGTCAGAAGACTCACATTAGCTGAGACGCCTCATGGGGAGGTCGTCCGGGATATGTGACTTTAGAGGTTATATTTGTTTATTTTATTGAAACAATTTTTATGTTTTTATTTGATTCTAAATTTAGTTAACCTGAATTGTAACCAA
This sequence comes from Tinospora cordifolia, assembly GCA_030144865.1. NCBI lineage: Eukaryota > Viridiplantae > Streptophyta > Magnoliopsida > Ranunculales > Menispermaceae > Tinospora > Tinospora cordifolia. The sequence continues at coordinate 4,141 of JAJIYU010015329.1, forward strand.
TATTTTATTTTGACATTTTGTTTTGATTTTGAGTTTTAAAGTCTTTCCGCTGCATTATTTATGATATGTATTGCTAAACCCAGTGAATGTTTTGAGAAATTGTTTTGATTTATTTATTTTGTATGAGAAATTTATCCAGATGTTGACTTGAGAACGAATTGTTATGAACTTAATTTTGAAGAAAAAGATTTGGACAGAAAGAAAATTTTTTGTAGCACTTTGATTTTTAACGGGCGACGATTCACATGTGAGGTAACATGTGAACGGAGGTCCAGTTGAAAATTGGTGTATTACAGTTTCCATTACACATCTATGATGCATAAGAGGAGAAAATAAATGAGAAATGTTTCCTTGCTCACTCATGACGCACAAGAAGAGGAATTTGAAATGTTTCCTTATCCATTTTGACTCACAAGAGAGGGAAATTACAAAGGAAATGTGGTCCCAAATCCAACTTTGTGTTCATACATGATGAGAAAGAAACCAAATGAAACTCAAACTGTGTATTCACACAAGGAAACCCTAAATGAGCCCACATGCCAAAAATGTGTGCACACACACAAGAGAAAAAGGAAAGTTTTCAACATGGGCACCTTTGAGTCGTCCCCCCTTACAAACTGAAAATCTATATAAAGGCATCCCTATGCTCTTATTCTTTTCATCCCAAAGCAAGAGCTGATAATATCTCTCTTATTTTTTCTAGCCTCTCTCGTGGCACCTCTTTCCAATTCTTTAGAGTTCTTGAGCGTTCTTGTGTGTGAACGTTTCAATTCTTGACTGTTCTTGAGATTTTAGACATTTTAGAGTGATTCAAATATCGAAGTACGACTGATGAAATTCAGATTTGTTCAACTAGGATTTCAAGCCACTGAGGTGGAAGTGATTTTGAAACTCTCGTCTTTTTATTTTAAATTCTATGAGTTATTTATATACATGTTTTATTTTCAGTTTGTCATGCATACCATGTTTTACTATCATCAAATCATGTCATGCTTAGGTTTGTTTGATTAAAGATGCATGCTATATGATGTTTTGATTATGTGAATGTCATGCTCACATGCTGAATTTTATTTTCATTATTCATGGTTGATTCGAGAAAAAAAAAGATTAATTATGATAAGAACCACGTACTGCCACAGTAATTCACAAGGATTATTGTGGATGTTCTTTAGATATGAACTTGGATTAGTTTATAGTTCATACGGGTGATGTCCCAAAATACTCGAAATACGAGTTAGACCCTAAATCCAGTGAAACTTATAATAAAAGAATATTCTTTCACTCTTTGTGAAGTATTTTGATAAGAACATCAAAGTTGACTCATTTAAGTCTAAGTTTTCAACTATTAAACAATAAACTAATTGAATCGCTTAATGTTTGAAAGTGTTTCATGTGAATGCCTTATTGATTTGAAATAATGATTTGACTGTTTTAGAATGATCCACTGGACTTTGTGCACACCCTTTCTCCATTGATCTTTCAAGAAATTGAAAAACATGAAGATAAATGCCAATCACTTAGAAAATATGTTAGAATATTTTATTTAGAGCATTTTAATTCATTGTAAGGGTGTATTGCCCAATTTTGATTATTCGATTATATTACATTTAAGTTATGTACTCCTTCTTTTCATCAATAAAGTTGAAGAATTATTTTATCCCTAATTATTCTGTCTTGTTAAATTAAGCAAATGTAATTGAGTTGAGTACAGATAAAAGAAAATAGAAAGTCAAGTGTGGATCACTTGTAAAAGTAATACGGCCCGGCCCACTGTGTGGTCCAGTCCACCGAGTCAAGGCGGCCCACTGTGTGGTCCAGTCCACCGAGTCAAGGGTTGGGGTGTTACAAGCAATCAGTTTGCCATCCTACATTGTGAGCAGAGCAACAGAGAGTAGAACAGATCAATGAGCAGATTGGGCCGGCAAAGCATAAGAAGGTAGCGGCAAGCCGCAAGCAGATCTTACAGTGAAGAGGAACAAAGAAGAAGAACATCACTATATATATTATGGTATTTTTTATAATAATTAACAATATATTATATATGCATAATTAAGTAAAAAAAGGTGCATATAATTATATTATTAAGTTAATTTTTTTGACCTTTTTTTATAATTTCTTCTATTCTCTACCCCATCTGGGCTCCAACAATTGTAATTGCGACTGCTATTACAATTGGGGGTCGATGTTCCTTGTGTAACAACCTGAATTTTCATGACACATGAATGTTGACATATGTGCATATAAGCATGTATTATACACATACATATATGTATAAATAATGTCATGTGGGTTGAAAAAAATTAAATAAATAAATTTGGTTGATTTAATGATGATAAAATAATTGAAATAATAGTAATATTATTGTTATTATTGTTGTTGTTGTTTTTGTTATTATTATAGAATCGTAAATAAAGGTAAAACTAAGAATAAGTTATATAAGGTATATGGTTATAGAATTAAAATAAAGGTAAAAATAGGAATAAGTTATATAGAATTACGTTATATAAGGTATGTAGTTATAGAATTAAATAAAAGTAAAAATAGGAATAAATTATATTGGGTACGTAGTTATAAAATTAAAAATAAAGGTAAAAATGGGAATAAGTTATATAAGATTAGTGGTGAAGTAATTATTTATCTAAACTGAGTTAAAAAGGTAATTAGTTTGTATATAATAAAAATCAGGCGGCTTTGTTTCTTTTTCAATCATGTTTTTTTCTTTTGGTTTTCGACTCTAAAACGCACTTACAGAACGAAACAAAAAGAGGGAAAAAGAAAAGATAAATTTGATTTTTCAACGGATTCAACGCGTGGGTAAGTAATTTTTCTCAATTCTTATTCTAAAATTTTAAATAAGTTGCGTATTACAATCCTAGAAATCTAATTTTTACTATGTGGGAGTACTTTATAGTAGTACCCAAAAATAAAGTATTCTCCGATCGTGAGTAGAACTCAGTAAAAATTATATCAAAATACTCTTGATGATACGTAGATCTCAGATATGTAGTTAGATTCCATTCGTTTGTCCTATACACATCAAAATAAATACTCAAAGTTGAATAACCTTTGGATGGGCTTTTGTGTATGTTAAACTCTCATATAACTTTCATTAAAACCTACAGGAATGTAGATAATGAAAATGCATACCCATCGACACCAAATTCGTGACTTTTAGATATTAATTGGATTTTTGGTGAATGTTTGACTAATTGAGCTATTTATTAAAATTTTAAAAAATTAATAAAAATATAATTGAGAAGCTTATTTTTAATATTTTTTGTTATAAAAATATATTATATAAGCAGAAAAATTAATCTTAAAGATTATTGAGCATATCCAAGTTATTGTGCACCAATACATGAGATCAAATGTATATATTGGGTTAGATATAAGTTATAAATAAGTTAGGAATGATTTATAAAATAAATTCAAATGAATTGAAATTGATTAGATGTATGTAAAATGATTTTTAATGACAAAATTATATTGGTGCTATGGAGGCAAATTATTATTGCATCACAGGAACAAGTTGGGCATTAATTTTGTGAGTAATCTTTACTTATGGTATTATGTTTGACATTAGTATTATATTAAAATGTCTGATTTTATTTAAATAGAATGATATGTTGCATTTCATGTTTATTTGAATCTCATCAATGGTTTGGATGTATGGTAGCATGTCAATTACATACCTAAGTAGGTTATTGACATGACAACATTTTTATTGGTCATTGTCTATGGGAATGGACTCACAGGATTGACCATTATGATAATCCTGGTTGATGCATTCCTAGCATGAGATGAATAAGATAGAAATGAATAGATAATTGGATAACGAGAAGCCGGTACACTCCTCATTTGTATGGTAATGAGCAGCTTCTCTCTGTTATCTGAAAGGAGGGAGATGGCTCATGTTTTTATAAAGATTACATGTTATTGAAATTGAATGCATGTTCACATATTACATGATACATGTATGTTATTTTTATTTTATTTACCAGTGATTTAAATTTGTTTTTGTCTTGCATGTTTTCATACATATGATAATGTATAAATTCATATTATTCACTGAGCTTATTGTTTGTTCACTCTACTCTCAATCAATTTTTTTAGGTTCAGGAAAGAAACATGGAAGATGTTATATCATTTTTAGTTTCTTTTGAAGTTAATAATATGTTGTAATTGTGATAATTAGCCAAAGTTTTATATTTGAAGATGTATCTAAACGTATTATCATATGGATGTGATGTCAGAACCAATTATGGATTGTGTGGATATTTGATTAATTTTATAAAAATATATATATATATATATATATTTTTATATTGATTATGATTATCATGTGATTTAAATTTAATAACATGTTATATTTTTAGAGAAGACTCTGTTAAAATTTTAATTGGTTAAGAAAGCTTACAAGATTTTTTGATATGTCAGTGTTATAACATATTTAAAAATTTTGTATTGATCATGACATCACCTCAGGAGGGTCACATCACCTTAATTTAACTACCCCTTCAACGCTTCAGTGCTTGCAACTACTAATAGCACACGTCAATCTAGATCTTATGAACGGTCCACATCCAATTACAAATTGCGCTAGAGAGTGGGCTATGGATCGGAATGATACATAGATAACGACCATATTTGGTTTACGTTGGATATTTCTGCCACATCAGTTAGGAATAGAGGAAATTACATAAATTATTATTTTTCAAAAAATTTTATTAAAAAATTTTATCTTTTAAAATATTTATATATAATTATATCAACTTTTTAAGAATACTTGCACTCTTACCAATTTTTCTTTGCACAAGCTCACGAAGAAAAAGATCTGTACACAAGAAAAAGAAGATGAACGTCATTGAAGTGAATTTGACCACCAGTCAAACCACAACATATTTTGCATTTTAAAATCGTTTCTTGGGTTTCATTAAATATGACCTTAATAATCTTTTTTTTTTTTTTTGAGTTCCATTTTGTTCGAGTTATTAATTTTCTGTTTTTTTTTACAAGGATTTTGTAATGGGTTTGTATGAGCTTTTAGGGTAATTTGCGAGAGTTTTTACCGTTTGTAAATTAATTGATCAACTAAAGTTGTGGGTTTAAGAATGAAAATGCAATTCGTAAGGTTTGTAGGGACTCTATTTGTGTAAAAGAGTTTTTGTAAATTGATAATTTAATTTGGTTGCTTCACTTGGATTAAATTTTTTTTATTTTGTTTATTGAATGAAGATTGAGTGAGTTATAGAGAAAAATATACAGAGACGAGTTTTCCAAATTATAAATATAGTGCATGATAAAATATTTCATAGAATTGAATGAATTGCGGAGGTTCAGAAAGTTAGAAAACACTATTCTAATCATATTCTAACCAATAAACACTATATTTTTATTTAGTTTAATATACTTAATGCAAAAATAGTAACTATTTTTTTTATTGTATTTTATCTTTGTGCATTCTTTCATTTTAGATGATTTTTTTTTATAATTTTATATATTATTTCTATATGGTTTTTGTGGGTAAGTACCTACAAATAAAAAAAGGATTGTGGGTAAAAAATTGTCTTCGAAGCTATTGCCCACAGAATTGTTTTACTCAGAGATTTTTGTTATTTTACCTATAGACTTGTTTGTGGGTAGACAATGTTTTTCTAGTAGTGATTAAGTCCTCGTCAATGTTATTTGATAGAAGATGGTGTTTCTCATATAAAAAGAATAACGTTGATCTAAAATGATAAGCATGCATGGGTATTCAACATTCTATCAGCATATTTATTTATTTTGGACCTTTTATTATTATTTGACAATTGAATTATTACCCAATAAATTTTGCAAAAATCGTTATAGTCAGTAATGTTTGTAAAATACGTAATATGTTCATACGTTAGACTTGAATCAATTGTTTGATTAGATGACTATTTTAAATGTTGGGTCTATATATAATAGATGGATAAGGGTAAAAGGCCATCATAAGTCAAGTATACTGTCCCTAACATAGAAATAAAAAAGTGTTCATTTATCTATATGTATGTTGTGTTGGAGATATATAAACAACTACAAAATTTAATTTAAGAATATATTCATTATTTGAACAATAGTTTCGTAAAAAGATAAATTGATACAAATCACACACCTTATTTCTTTTATTTAATTTAATTTAAAAAATCAAAATATATTTTTGAAGAGTTTATATTTGTTGACCTGAATTTTTTTTAAAGAGAGGGAGAGAGAGAGAGAGATCTTTCCCTCCACTAAGAATTTTTTTTCTTCTTTTTTTTTTTTTTTTGTTATTTCCACTGGAGTACTGTAGTTTTCCATTATTCTGTTTAAGAAATTGAAACCTCTAAACCATATTCCTATGGCTCAATTGCAAAGAAGGGAGGCCTTAGTACCTTAATTTCTCTAGCTTAATTTCCTACTAATGTTCCAGATTAAAAAGAGGGAAAAGATTTATGAAGATTAAGTGGTTGGCGAAATCGATGCATATTATAATTATAAGTTTTGAGAGTTTATTTCAGTGCATCGCTATTAGAATAACTGACTTTGCGCACCACCAAAAGGATCATCAGCAGATAACGAGTGAGACAGGTTTCGGCTTTCTATGGTTATCCTTGGGTCCTCAAGGATGGCCTGCCTGATAACTAACGGCATTGTGACTTGAAGAATGAGTGGTGTACCAGCTTGATTAATACTGTCACTAGGATATATTGAAAAGAAAAAGAGACTAGGGTTACAGAGTTCGGATTTAATTTATAAGTCATGCATCTCTCTATCTTCAATTAAGTTTAAACTATGGATTTTAATATTCCCCTACTCAAATTAATTTGTTATAATTTGTTGTTGGGTTTAGTTGGGATGTCAGGTAGATATATGTCTCTAGACTCTCTACTCGGCAATTTCACCAACTCCTCCTCACATATGTGTTAGTGTATGAGCCCTGCGGTCGTGGGGCGGGGTTGGCTTATGGTTGAAGAGATTTATGGATGTAATTAGTTGAAAAGGATGTGATCGTATTCAAAACGCACATGATTTCCGCTAACACCTGCTCGCACTTCGCAGTATAAATATACATATACATGCAACAATGTGGATTTTACAGTACTATCGGATGATCAATTTTGAAATGGTAAAGAAAGAAGAACGCGTGAAATATTATTTTTCCTTCTTTAAGCGCAAGCAAGAGAACTTCAGTGTAAAAGACACCATGAAAGAAAGGGCTTTGGAATATATCAAAGTTAATTAAGACAAGTTAGTTGAGTGGGCGGTTTCCTGCCCTCATCATCTGATCGATCCAAACAGCTAGGTTACGTACCTAATTAAGTTAGTAGCAAAATGAAGTTAATTTACCTATTAATTAAAGGTAGTTTGTTGCGTACGTAAGCATGCCAGTGACCAAATGGATGGGTAATTAGGAGATGGAATTCAGAATTACGTAAAGGGACTTAAACACTTGATTACAATAATCATCAATTAGTTAGCTTCCATTATCTATGTTATGTAGTAATTATTATTGTTGTGGTGATTCATAGTTGATAGCGATGCTCGGACGTCGGTGCATGTTGCTTCCTAGCTAATTTTTTGGGTACTATTTAAGTTACGTGCCCTCGTCTAGCTAGGTCATGACTCATAGATCATTTCCATCACATATATCACACAACTTAATTATGTATACAATTGTTGGGTTTCAGTCCTTGTGATCAACCTATCCGCTATGCGTACCCGTCCGTGTGTGTCTCTGAAAAAATAAAGAAAAGAAGCTAACTGGATCTCCGCTATAAACTATAATTTGAGAGCTTGTTGTAAATTGTAATTTCATTTATCTAGCAAGTCTGATTCTATCAACCTATTTATCGACCGTGCACTAGCTAGTTGCTTGTATCCTTGAAAGAAAATAGAACTGAAAGAAAAAACTGATTTTCATTCTCTCAATTAAAAGATGACGGAAACTGTATGCTGATGCTTCTTTTATACATCAGATTATGTGGCTTATTAACAAAACAACATCTGGCTCCACTCTATCAGAAACACTAACTAACTATTCTAACTACCTAACCAAAACACAGCATAATACTGCAGAAACCGATCCTCTGTTTACTAGTGTAGCGGAAACTGACCCTCTATTTCTACTGTGTTGAGTGTGCCTCAATCCTTAACAATCCTTTTACATTGGATAGTAGATTACGCACTTCAAGGCATACCTTGCGGTTGCTGGCAACACAAAGTAGCTTTAACCTTAACCCAAATTAAAATAAATGTAAATGCACCTTACATTTTCCTATTGAACAATGCGTGGTAATTAATTTAACACAGTTTAAGTTTTGCAATACTAATTTATTTAATAAATATGTAATGCAGCTTTAATAATTAAAAATTAATAAAAAAATTTGTATTAATTTTTTTTAATGTTACCAGCTAGGCGAGAGGTCGTGTTTTAATAAATAAATCAGAGTCTACTTGTTTATATATATTGCATTTGAATGAAAGTACAAAAGTTCAAGGGTTGATGTAACACCTCAATATTCAATAACAGAAGATCAAAGATGATATTTTAGTCATAAATAAAAAAGCAATAATCCTGTAAAGTACAT
>JAJIYU010015330.1:0-12760 GCA_030144865.1 Tinospora cordifolia
GATTCCATTATGCCAGCATGCATTGTTTGATTATTTGTTGGGTGTTTGTGTGTGATATACATAGTATACTATTTTGAGTATTGTTACCTAATTCCTGTATCCATAAACAAATAAAATGTTGTCGACTTAGAAGCATAAACTCTAGGACATAGAGACAAATTGAAAACCTAGAGACATGAACTTCGAGTCACAGTAGCATGATAAACGCGAAGGGTTGTAGGTGGGTTTGAAATGAATGATTATTATCAAAAAATTCAAGGCATTCAAATTGAAGTGGAAATGCAATATGTTGTTTTGAATTATTAAAAGTTTTTGCTTCAATATGAATAAACTATTGGATACTGAAAGTGGAATTTTGAATTGTAGATAATGCTGAGAGGAAGAGGGTGAGGTAGACCTCGTCGAGGCATGGTCAGGGATGAAGCTAGTGATGAGCCAGCTCAGAAAGATGAGGGTGTTATGGGTACAGTAGTACCTGCTGCTATTACTGTGTCACAAATGTACTAGCAGATATAAAACAGAGAGCAATGGATCGGGCGATGATGAGCCAGTATCTAGCAGAGTCGTCACAGCCTCCAGCCCAGCCTCCAGCACCTGTACAGCTACCAACACCATCACCAGTATTGTCAAAGCCAGTGATACCAACACCAATACCATTAGAGCACCCAGCACAGACTTCGAGCAAATCTGCTAGCCACGACAAGGAGCAGAGAGACCTAGTGATAGAGTTTCGGAAGCTGCATCATAGTTCTTTTGAGGGCTTAGCAGATCATGTAGCAATAGATAGATGGTTCATTGAGATGGGCAAGCACCTGATGGTGATGGGGGTGATAGGACCCAGGAGAGTAGCATTGGCGTTGCATCAGATGGTAGGGCCAGCCTACCATTGGTGGCGGATGATCATGAATGATCCCACCATTGACGAGTCAACTATGTCTTGGGATGAGATCAAGACATTGTTTTATGAGACTTTCTTTTCATCAGCACGGAGGGCTCAGCTGCAATCAGAGTTTAGTAGAGTGACGTAGAGGACCATGATAGTCTCCGAGTATGAGCAGAAATTTACCGAGCTGTCTAGGTTTTGCCTAGAGGTGATTATGGACGAGTAGTCCAAAGCAGACAAATTTACTGAGGGCCTGAGACTTGATATCAGGAACTTGATCACACCGTTGAGATCTGGAGTTCGAGCAGTCTCTGAGGAGTAGACAAAGGAGACCACATCCAGATCAAACTTCAGGAGCCCCACAGCTGAAACGGGGTAGACAGCAGCCATCTAGAGCACCTATTACCCGTAGTCAGACTTTAGCTACCAGACAGCAGCAGCAACAAATTGCACCTGATCAGATGAGCATTGAGTAGAGAGAGCAGGCTATGAGGTTAGGACTTTGTTTTCTATGCAGAGAGCCAGGACATGTAGCCAGGAGCTGTCCTACTAGGGCATCAGCCTCAGCTCAACAGCAGCCAATGCAGGGATAGATTAATCGCCCACAGCAGAGGCAATAAATATGTTCTTAGACGCGGCAAAGAGACCAGGTTAGACTATATGCAGCAGACATACAGATAGCTCCCACTCCTGCAGTAGAAGGTACATTTTTATTGTTTGGTGTTGTTGTACATGTTTTGTTTGATGTTGGTGCCATGAGATCTTTTATTTCTGAGGAGTTAGTAAACAAATTGAGATTGGTTACAAGCCCATTGGCTATACCATTGGATGTGATCATGTCGATAGGCGAAATAGTGAGTTCAGGGAAGTTTGTGGAGTTAAACTTAGATTCGGAGACCAGATGATTGCAGTTGATCTCTACTTACTCCATTTTTGTGGTTATGACGTGATATTGGGAACGGATTGGTTTACCCAATATCAGGCACAGATAGATTGCCAGAAGAGGCGAGTCACCATAAGGTGTCCACCTAGGAGCCCGATGCTAGCATTATTGTATTCTATTAAGCAAAATGAGGACTTCAGGCAGTTGCTAGATGAGAATGCAGAAGGAACCACTGATATTCAGAGGATTCCTATGGTATGGGAATACATAGAGGTGTTTCCAGAGGATCTACCTAGGCTTCCACCACATAGGCAGGTAGAGTTCAAGATTGAGTTGCATCCCGACACCAACCCCATCGCTCTTCCACCATATAGAATGGCATCCGTGGAGTTGATTGAGCTAAAGACACAATTGGATGAGCTTCTGGCGAAGGGATTCATCAGAGAGAGTGAGTCACCATGGGGAGCTCCAGTACTATCCGTAAGAAAGAAAGATGGATTCATGAGACTATGTATAGACTACCGGAAGCTGAATCAAGTCACTATCAAGAATGAATACCCACTGCTTAGGATTGATGACCTCTTTGATCAGCTTAGTGGAGCACATTATTTTTTTAAGATAGATTTGAGGTCAGGGTATCATCAACTACGTATCCGGGAGTCAGATATACAAAAGACAGCTTTCAGGATGTGGTATGGCCACTTCGAGTTCACAGTCATGCCATTCGGCTTGACTAATGCTCCAACCGCACTCATGGATCTGATAAACATAGTTTTTAGTCAGTTCCTTGATTAGTTTGTCATAGTGTTTGTTGATGACATTCTGATATATTCCCGTTCAGAGGCTGAGCACGCACAACATTTGCATACTGTTTTGGAAACCTTGAGGAAGAATGAATTGTACACAAAATTTAGCAAGTGCAAGTTCTGGATGAAGCAGGTCAAATTTCTTGGCCACATTGTCTTAGCAGAGGGAATAGCAGTAAACCCGGAGAAAGTACAGGCAGTATCTGATTGGAAGCAACCTACAATAGTCACAGAGATCAGGAGTTTCCTTGGGTTGGTTGGATACTATCGCAGATTCATAAAAAATTTCTCCAAATTAGCAAGTCCAATCACAAAGTTAACTCGAAAGGATGAGAAATTCATTTGAAATGATCAATGTGAGCAGTCCTTTCAAGAGTTAAAGAAGCGGTCGACTACAACACCAATACTGATCACACCTACTCCTGGTACGAAATACACCCTATGTACTGACGCATTGCTTAGTGGTTTGGGTGCAACACTGATGCAGCAGGGACAGGCAGTGGCTTATGCTTCAAGGCAGTTGAAGCCACATGAGCAGAATTACTCCACACACGATCTGGAGCTTGCAGCAATCGTGTTTGCACTTAAGATTTGGAGGCATTATCTCTATGGTGAGAGTTTTGATCTCTATTCAGACCATAAAAGCCTCAAATATATATATACTGAGAAGGAACTGAATCTTTGACAGATGACATGGATTGAGTTCCTCAATGATTATGACTTTTAGCTCCACTATCATCCCGGCAAGGTTAATGTCGTTGTCGATGCTCTTAGTAAAAAATCTAGCAGGAAAGATGAAGAAGTAAGACAGATGTATCAGCTGATTAGTCAGTATAATTTGGGTATAGACACTGATGAGAGACAGGCATATCTGTATGCAGTTACTTGCCAGCCTGATATCTTACGCTAGATCAGAGATGAGTAGAGAACTAATAAGTGGATTCTTGATCTGATTGAGGGAGTCAAACAGGGTAAGCATATAGACTTCAGGCTTGATGCAGAGGATGCACTTAGATTGGGGAATAGAATCTATGTACCAAGTTCTGGACAAACGAAGGGAACCATACAGGATGAGGCACACCAGACGAAGTATACTATGCATCAGGTGGTGACAAAATGTATCAGAATCTGAAGACAACTTTCTGGTGGCAAGGGATGAAGAGAGACATAGCTAAGTATGTCTCATGGTGTCTGATTTGTCAGCAAGGAAAAGCCAAGCATAAAAAACCATCAAGACTATTGTAGCCACTTCCGATCCCAGAATGGAAGTGGGATAATATTGCAATGGATTTTGTTAGCGGCCTGCCGAGAAGTCACAAGGGGGAAGACACCGTGTGGATCATCGTAGAACAATTAACTAAGGTCGCACATTTTCTACCTATTCGATCTACTAATACAGTGAATAGATTGGGTGAGCTTTACGTTAGGGAGATTGTGCGGCTTCATGGTGTCCCCAAGACGATAGTGTCAGACAAAGATTCCAGATTTACATCTCAGTTCTGGTAGAGCTTACAGAAGGAATTGGGAAGCAGACTCACCATGAGCACAACCTTTCATCCACAAACAGATGGGTAGTCAGAGAGGGTCATGCAGATACTGGAAGATATGCTGAAAGCATGCTCCATGGATTTCAAAGGCAATTGGAGCAAGCATCTATATCTAGCCGAGTTTGCTTATAATAATAGCTATCAGGCAAGCATCAGGATGGCTCCATATGAAGCGTTCTATGGCAGACCTTATAGATCACCATTTTGTTGGGCAGATTTTGAGGATTAGGTACTCACTGGACCCGAGTTGATTAAGGAAATGAACCGATAGGTTAAGCAAATCCAGAAGACACTAGCTACAGCATAGAGCAGGCAAAAGAGCTATGCTGATAGGAGGAGGAAACCCCTCACATTTCAGCCTAGTGATCGAGTATTCTTGAAAGTTAGTCCATAGAAAGGAATCCAATAGTTTGGAGTGAAGGGGAAGCTAACACCATGGTACATTGGCCCATTTGAGATCATTACACTAGTCAGTGCATGTGCTTATGAGTTGGATTTGTCAAACAGATTGTCCTCAATACATAATGTGTTCCATATATCGATGCTCCGAAAGTACAAGCCAGACCCTTCTCATGTTATATAGTGGGAGGATGTAGTACTTCGAGACAATACCACTTACGAGGAGCTAGCAATTAGAATTCTTGATCGTAAGGTGCAGAGTCTCAGAACCAAGGACATACCCCTAGTCAAAGTCATGTGAAGGCATCATAACTTGGAGGAGGCGACCTAGGAGTTAGAGAACGAGATGCAGAGGAAGTACCCAGATCTCTTCACCACGCATGATTGATTGGACACATTATACAGGTACTTTCTATTAAAACTTCGAGGACGAAATTTCTTTTAAGAAGGTAGATTGTAATACCCTAAATGTTTCAAATGCGTACACGTTGAAAATGAATTTTTAAAAATTTTGAAATGAATGTAAAAATGTTTGAAAACATGTTTTAAATGTTTATTGTATGGTATGGTATAAAAATAAAATAAACCATAATGTTGGATAATGGGGAAAAAACGTCAAAACGAAACATCACACTATTGACCGCGGTCACTGAAAGCCGACTACGGTAATCAATGGAAAATTATGAAAAAAATTAGGTCACATGGGTGGTCGCAGTCGAAAAAGTGTCGTCCGCGGTAATTGCGTGAGATTTAAAAAGATTCAAGCCCTTAACTTCGTCCTTTCACGCACAGACTTTCCCAAATCGTTTCAGGGCTTCAGAGAGACGGTCCAGAGTTGATTCAAGGAAGATCTAAAGGTCTGAGGTAGGAATCTAAACCTCTTAATCATTTTAGTTTCAAATCTGTATATTCATTTAGATTTAGTATCAAAGAATGAGGGTTTGTGGGTTTTCATGCATAAGGCGATTCGGAACCAAATAAGCTCGGATCTTCCTTCTAAATTGAGGGTTTATCGATTTAGAACTAAACTCTGAAAGTTTTAACAATTCAATTGCAGTTTGTGATAGACCTAGAATAATTTCACCTATTTGGAGGATTTTTGAAGTGCAAATCCTTTGATAGGTAATAAAACTCGATCCACTCATCTTTTGAAGTAGTGACCAGTATTAAATATGTTCTATTTTGAATTTGGAAGGAAATGAATGTAGTTTTGTGTGTTGATATGATGAAATGAGAAATTTGAATTTTTGGGGAAAAAACCCTTTATTTGGAATTTGATATGAATGGCCTAGATTGGATATCTATGATGGTTGTTGATATAGTTTGAGGGTTTTGGAGATTCAGAGAATTGAATGTGTAAATGTTGATTTCAGATTGACTAGTAGTGAGTGTCGAGGAGAGGCGCAAGGGTTTATTCAGCATAAACAGGTGGGCGAGACTTCCTTGCTCATTAGTATTATGTGGACTTAGGATATGAAATGAGATGATTGAATACATTCTTGTATTTATATCATGCTAGGAACATGTGAACTGATTGGAATGGTAGCCATGATATCATAATGTCCGGTTATGTGCTTTCTAGAGTTATGGATTACTTAAATGTCTATTGAATGATTTATATGATCTAATTTGCATAGATTAGTACATGTTATGATGTTTGGTTTGAAAACTTTGTTTGGGAAATTAAAAAAGATTAATGGTTTATTAAAAAACTCCATGTACCGAGGCGATGGACGGTCCGCTGGTGCATCACTTAGATTATGATCAGTGTGTAGTCAAGGCATCATCATGGGTATTCCCAAACTAGGCCAAACTGCGAGTGTTTGTGTGATCCTCGAATTTGGGAGATCATAGTAGTTCTATATGATTTCCATATCTTCATGGATTATGGTTTTTAGAGGTAGACTTCTATTTGATTAAGATGTCGTGCCTGGTTGTGACCTGGACCACAAGGGAAATACCGAGGGTGGTTCACTCTTTCGGTTAATTCCTGACAGTGCTTAGACGGATCGACAGAAATAACCAATTAAGTGATTGTAACACCCTAATGTAATGAAACCATATACATGTTTTGTATGCTGGTCTGTATAATGCTAGTGATGTGTAGGAGAGGTTTACTGGGCTTTCGAGCTCACCCCATTTTCATTTTTCAAGTACTCATGGGCCTGGCGCTTAGTGAGGATTGACTGACCCGGAGACTGGTGCAGAGTTTTTCAGAGATGTTTTATTTTGAACTCTATTTCAAAGTTTATGTATTTTGAACATGGGCATGTTGCCTGGCTAGTTGTCATTTTGTGTAAATAGAACTATTTTATATTACGAAACACTATTTGAAACTTTGGCCTGTGAGCCTATTATTTTGTTTATGTATATGTTGAACAAATATTCCATAGTTTGAAATATTATGAATGAATAGTGATGCATTCAATGATTTTAGATGGATGTTTCGAGATTTGAAAGCTTTCGCAGATACTTTGATTTTGTATATTATTTCCTATGAAATTTTGGTGATATAATTTTGAATGTTATTTGAAAACATATTCAAAGTTTATTTGACAATGAATCTCGTGTAAGAGATTGTTTTATTTTGAAATGAACAAAGAAAAGAAGTTATTTGACTTGAACATAACAGAAGTGGAAAACAAACCAAGTCTCACGTCCCGGCTCTTCGGTGGGCACACGTGCCGAGCTGTGATGCCGAGCAATGCTCGACTGTAGAGCTGCAAAAGGCCCAACCCGGGGGCCGGGGTGTGATATCTACAGATAAGGGGAAAATGGTAGTCATCATGTAGAGCGCACCACATTTATTTTGGTAGGTTTCTTCACGTAGTTTACTATTTTGAGAGTTAGTATAATGTATAGAAAGTGAGAAAAATATTGTAGATATTTTGACTTAGATATTCTGCTACTGCTACATTTAGGACATTGTATATATATAGTTAACTTTTGTCCTAAAAAATATAATGTAATCAATTGTTCTAGTTACCTCCACATTTATTATGCTTACTCTAATAGCGATGTACGATAGTCTTAAGAGCCTTAGCAATGTTTGTCGAGCTCTATTTGTGAGAGGGTTTGTTAGAATACCGTGTCAGTTGATTTGTCCTTCTCCATAAGGAAGGGGTCCCGACAGCCTCGCATACCATCGTAACCATGGTCTAAGAAGGAAGTAGACTCTATAGTAGAATACTAACTTCCAAAGACAAATTAGCAGTTGTAGACATCTTACTTTAGTGGGAATATGGTACACCCAGCATACATCGTAACCATAGTCTAAGAAAGAAGTAAACTTTACAGTAAAATGCTGACTTCTAAAGACAAATCAGCCATCGCAAGCGGCTTACCTAGGTGGGGATACCTACGATACACCTTAAGTACTAGTGTAGTAGACACTACATGGTACTGGGGCTCATCCATCGCACCGGTACGTGTAATTCTTAATAATCTTTTAATCTTCTTTAATGTCACAAGCAATTTGAAATTCACACCACACAACATGTACAACGTAGTGGATAAAATAAATATTATAGTAGTTTCACAATATTTCTATCATCAATTGTACAAAAAGCATTTAACCAGACATTGTGATATCAAGCATTTCAGTTATTAAACATAAGGGAAAGCTTTTAACTAGACATTAGGATATCATTACATCACTCCAATCAAATCCACAAAATATTCTTAACATGCATCTAAAATTCCTAAAGCTACCAAACATCATGTTTTGAATTTAAATGCTATATAATATGAGTGAGCAGGGAAATCCTGCCACCTGATATTTCCTCGGATTTCCTTTACCTTCGTTCGTCGCTAGAATTTGTTCGAAAAATATAAATCTGCAATAAAAATCTATTATAATAATTCTTTCTAGATTCCTACTTCCTTTTCAAAATTTAAATAAAATAATTTCCAACTAATAAAACATTCAAGATTTTCCATAGGTTTTAAATAATTATATCTAGCTAAACAAGGTTTTTCCAATATTCCAATATTCACATCAACATGTTCAATAAATTAAAATTTCGATCTTCAAATCTCCACAACCCACTGAAATTCGATATTATTCATCATCCACATCAATTTAATCTATTCATGCCACAATATAAAAATCATTCATAAATAAAATAGGATTCTATCTGCATAATCATTTAATTAGGGGTTCCCAAAATTTTGATTTTCCTTTCGAAGTTTTCTGAACATTTAAACTTGTTCTTCACATTTCCAAGAATTCTAATAATTTATTCTAAGCTAACTTCAGTTCAAGATTACAAAAGATAACTTTTATACATCTTTGCAGTTGATCCTCCATTCAAAATCTCTCCTAAATGATATTCAACCTCCTGGATCTATTTTAATCTGCAATTTAGCACCCTATCACAAAAAATCAATTTAAAGCATCAATTAGAGGGAAAACAAATCTCACCAATTCTGAAATGTTTTGAACGTTGAAATCTTTCAAATTCCCTTTTGTTCCCTTTCGAACATTCAATCTCTCAAACACCAGCAATAGAGCTGCAAAATCACCAATTACAAAGGAGAACGAAATTCACCATGTTCCAAAGCATCCCTAAAGTCAAAACCCCCTGCGCAACATGTTCTTCATGGATCTAGATGGAGAATGAAATGAAGAGAGGTTACATCAAAGAGTGGGACATTTCAGTGAGGTTTAGGGAAGACAACAATTGCTATTACCATGAACAAAAACTAGATCTAGGGAATCATTGTGCCTAGAAAATCAAACACGAAAAAAAAATTTGAAATCTAGGGCATCATCTACGTTCTTCTTCTTCGCGCAAACAACACCCAACAATAGCGGTCATTCTTCTGTCTTTTCTTTCTTCCTCTGTTTGTGAATCTCAGTCCGACAGAATGTACATGCGTTCTTTTTCTTCACACACCAAAATCCTAGCAACTCATCTTCTATGTTGTTCCCCTATTTCATTGACCAGCAAAGCATAACTCGTTCATTCCTCTTCATCACACACGAGCAGTAGTGTAATAGCTGGGTTTTCATTCTACGTCGCACGTAGAACAAACCGCATGACCACCTCTTCTTCATCTTCATTTCAATCCAAACACAAGAACTTTTAAATTTGGGGTTTTCTTCATTCCTCTTCTTAATGCTAGATTTTTCAACCCCTTTCACCTGCATTCTTCATCTTGTTCGTCAAACATGAAAATGCACCAGCTATGTTTCTTCTTCTCTATTCGCGATTCACAATAGCAAAATCTAGATTTGTTTCTTCTTTCCTCTATTTGATCGTCACACCAAACCAAACCAAACCCCAAATTTCATTCTTCTTCTTCTTTTACACAACTTCTGGATTCTTTTCTTTTTTTTCAATAAATTATTCTTTGTTCCTGCTCTAAAGCTTGAAGAACAAGCTTTTATTTTCTTTTCCAATCAACTAATTTGTGATTTATTTCTCAAATTCATAATTTATGCATACATTTAAATAAAACTTGGTTTTTAACTCATTTATTTCTTTTTCGTGAATCTTGTAATTTTTACTAAAACATTATTAATTCTAAAAATCTATTTTCTATTCGTATTGCAAAGACTATTATTTATTTTTAATAGTCCTTATTTATTTTTTTCATTATTGTAGTTCATCTAAGAATTATTTATATTTTATCTATAATTGTCAAATACCGATCATCATTTCAATTTACTACCAGAGCATAAATAATAATATTTATTATTATATTTTTTCAATTCCTACTCGCAACAATTTATTTTCGTTAAATTATTTTGAATTCTCATTTCTTTATAAACCAACAATTTTTATTTTATATTTTTATTTTAATTGCAACTATACGCATTTGTGAGATTTTGGGGTGTTACACTTATCCACAGGGGATTATTAAAGATGTGCTCGTTAAGGTGGATAAGTTTATTTGCCCTGAGGATTTTGTTGTTTTCGGTATGGAAGAAGACGAGGAGATACCATTAATTCTTTGGCGGCCATTATTAGCCACTAGTCAAGCCCTAATAGATGTTGCCAGGGCAGAGCTCACACTAAGAATGAATGAAGATCGAGTAGTCTTCAACATCTATCACTCATTGAAGCCCCTTGCTAAAGTGCAAGACTATAAGCAAGTACAAGATGGCATTGAGATAGAGATTGAAAATCCCAAACCTACTAATATTAAAGTTAAAGATTTAGAATTCGCTAAAGGGAAGGTCATATAAGGACACCCAAAGCATATATATGATAGTGAAGAGTTGCATGATGTTGTTCATGCACAACAGAGTCCTATGCAGCAGTCACATCATCATTTGCTAAATCATAAGCAGCCACCAGATATTATAAAGCAAGAGTTACCTAAAGCCAAGGTGTTTAGCAAGATCAACTAATTGGGCTTCGGTTAACCCGTATCCATGTCTAGATAATGACGTTAAACATAGCTCTTAGTGAGAAGCAACCCATTGGTTTTTATTTTTTGTTTATGTCCATTTATTTAGTTAGGGTTTATTTTAATTTCCTAGTTATGTATGTATTTTAGTTAAGTAGTAAAAAAAACAAAAGAAGTTGCATGCATTTTAGTTAAAAATCATACTAATACTTGTCATCTTCTTTGTGCCATATACAGGTTTTTTGAGTGCTTTAGAGTACTCTCCTCCCTGTGAGTGTCATAGTGAAGTGTGCTCTTGAGGACAAGATACAATTTTAAGTTTGGCGGTGTACATTGAAGAAATTGAGAAGAAATTCTTCCTTAGTTTCTTCAATTTCAGGTTATTTTTTTGTTATTTTATATTTATATATTTTGTGTGCATTAATGCTTCTAAACTGCATATATATATGGGCATATCACATACATAGTTAATATTGAAATTCTTTCATTACATTTAAATATCAGGATAATTTATTTAGAATTAATTCATGAACATATTAGCTTTATGACATGAGCATATAGTGCATAATAGTGTCACTTAGGCTAGATCCATGCCATGTTTTTGAAAATTTTCATTGAGTGACCTATGAAATTGAAAATTCCTTTGGGTGTGACAGACAAGAACAAGGTTACTTTTAAACAATCTGTGTGCTTGGTTTGTCCCAAATTCGGCCTTGACATATTTCTTTAGTCTTAGTAAATTGAGAATCTAAAAACTGAGGAAAGTGAGGAGTGGAAACCAAACCACAAATGGAGAGAATTTCCCACAAACTCTTGAAATAACCAAATCTATCTTGAACACTGCTTAGGAATGACTTTAGGAGGGAAATGAAGAAGACGATCATTGTTTGAGTTTTAACCTAAAGGCCAGTCCTCACACTTATAATCCTTTGCAACCAATTTTGAGCCTTAAAACATGTTTTCTTGTTGTGAACCTAAACATTATATATAATAAACACTCTATCCTTTTATGCATATCTCAGTTGAACCTATTTGTGTGCACTCATGGTTATAATACTGCTTATTCTAATGATGTGAAAGAAAGAGGAGATGCTGACATTGAAATACATATGCTTTCAGTTTTATTTTTGGTTTTGATCAAAAAGAAAAGTTATATATTTATGTGTTATTTTTAATATTATCAATGAAGTTGAGCTTACTACTTTTGTATGAATGTACATGTGGGTTAAATTTGAAGTGCATGTGATTAAATAAGTTTCAGGAGCTGTGAAAATAAGGTTGTGAGCACAAAGTATAACAACAAGGGATTGAACAGAAATAATCAAGCTACACTGTAACACCCCAACCCCGACATTCCTTGAGTTTTGGACAACTACCATTATTTTGACGGTGGACTTAACCAATTGGCGGGTCGGGCTGGTGTTACTTTACAAGTGACACACACTTGACTTTCTATTTTTCAATACCACATGCCTTAGAATAAATTCAATAGTACAAATTCATATTTAATAAAATCAAGGCAATTAAAAGTAAAAAAAAAATCCAACTTCTTTATTAATAAAAGAAAGTACACAACTTTGTAAACTATTACATTGTTGATCAATGATCTCAAAATAGAAATATTAACTTTCAACGAAAGTCTTATTTCAAAATTGGGCAACATACCCTTACATTGAAGGGAAACCTTTAAGAAAATAGAAATTTGCTAAATCAAAAACTATTTAATTTTCGTAGCCTTCATAATTTAATTTCCTGAAAAATAAAAGAGGAAGGCTGAGCACATAGCTCAGTGGATCTTTATCAAACAACCATTTTTCAAACTCAAAACAATAGCACATCCATAATTCAAACACTTGCATACATTAGGCATTTCAAATAACCAATT
>JAJIYU010015331.1:0-12820 GCA_030144865.1 Tinospora cordifolia
ATACATACATACATATATATATATATATATATATATATATATATATATATATATATATATATATATATATGCATATCATTCCACATATACATATATAGATATACCTATCTAAAAAAATAATTTCATATATGCATATCATTTCTCATAATATCTTATAACTATATATTATATGAACACACATATTATGTAATATGGTATTTATAGACATATACTATACTCATCTAGTATTTAATATTTAATATTTGCACCACATACTTGTATCCATATATTATTTATTTTTTGAGTACCAAAATTTCTCAATTAATTTTATTTATTTTATACTTTAAAATATACACAATCTATATCTAAAAATGTTATAAATTTGTCAAAGTCGAATCGTTTTATTTAATTTCATTCATCGAATTTCATACAAATCTTCGAGATATTACATGGATGTTGTAAAGTTCTTTGACCACTGATGGATATTTGTGTTTGACATGTCATTTTATAGATAATAGTTCGAATTTGAAAAAAAAGAGTTTTAAGTTTTACATTAATGCCTCCTCCACATAGTGGAGTAGCATTGTTTGAGAAAATTCATAATTTGTTGTGTGAATGGGGGCTTGAAGATAAGGTTTTTAGTATCATGCTAGATAATGCTTCTAGTAATGATGGGGATGTTGACATGTTGAAAACACAATTGAATCTCAAGGGTTTACTTGTATGTGATGGTGATCATTTTCATATGTGATGTTGTGCACATATTCCTAACTTGATTGTCAAAGATGGATTGAAAGTATTTGATTCATCAATTTTCAAAGTTCGGGAGAGCATTAAATATGTCCAGGGATCTCAAATACGAAGATGAAAGTTTTTAAAGTGTGTTATCTTGGCATCAAATGAAAATAAAAAGGATTGTGTTAAGATGTGTCTACAAGATGGAACTCAACTTATCTCATGGTTCAAAGTGCTCTTTATTATTGTCGGGCATTCCAACACTTAGAATTAAGTGATTCAAATTACAAGTATTGTTCTTCAAGAGAAGAATGGGAAAATTATAAAAGTTTAGTTCCTTTCTCAAGGTGTTTTATGATTCTACATTGATGTTTTCTGGCACAAAGTATCCTACATCAAATTTGTATTTTCTTGCAGTTTACATGTGCCACATGGAATTAATAAAATAGAAAGATGCAAATTATGAATACTTGAAAGATGTGGCACATAGGATGTGGTTTAAGTTTGAGAAGTATTAGTCTAAATTTTCAACAACTTTAGCTATAGCATGTGTGTTGGATCCTCGTTATAAGCTGAATTTTGTTAGCTTTGTCTACGCCAAGATTTATGGGGAAGATTCTTTTGAATTTCGTCGATTCAATAGCGAGTTGCAAGCCTTCTTTGAGTCTTACAAGTCAACGTCTTTTGTTTAAGCTCCAAGTTCTTTACTTAACAATGATGGGGATGTTGCTCATTGTAATACCTTGAAAACTCCATACCAAACAAAACAAAATTTAAGGTCTATTAAGTAAAATTTGGGTGCAAAATGAAACTGAGTTCGTTTCAGGGCTAAATTTGGCAGGTTTTGAAACTCTCATTTAGTGACCTTTAAGAATCCAAAATCACCTGAAATGAAGCAAAGTGATTTGAATTGGCCAATCGAACAATATATCCAAAAATTAGCTCAATTGGTCAATATTAGGGTTCTCATTTTGCCAAATACCCTTTAGGGGTTTAAATTAGGAAAAAAGTGACATTTAGGGTACTTTGAGGATTCGAAATGACCCGAAATTTTATGGGACGACATAAGCTAACAAGACACACGACATATCCAAAAATCTAGACAATTGGCCAAGATTTAGGTGAATACCTTCAGTGAGCTCTAAATAAGGAAGGTTTTTAGAAAAAATTACCTTGGGCCAAACTATACCTTAAAATTTGTGTCTTGATCATGTGGTTCCAAAACTATAGGTTATATATACCTAAATTTCTAGTGATTAGGGAGATATTAAATTTTATTAAATTCATGTGAACTCATGAAGGTATGGCCACCAAAGTATGTGCAAGTCACACTGGTGGAACACTATGATTGGGTATACCCCACACTACTCAACCACCATTAGACGTAATCTACCACACAATTGATTCCATACACCAAGCTAAGTGATTATGTTCTCCATGCCTCACCTAAGTAAAATCCACCCACCCATGCACATGTGTGTGTGCACACATGTGAATTAACCTAATTAGAAAGGTTTGAAATATGAATTGATGCTCTAAAATGAAAACCCTAGCCGTCCCATGTATTTAGTAAGGAAACCAAAGTAGAAAACTCCTTTTTTACTCACCTTGGCGCCAAATCTAGGAGATATGCCCACTTGGTGTGCCACTTATGGGTCTCGCTCAAATCAGAAAGTTTCCTAGAACCTAGAGCAGTGTTTAAGACTATGATATGGTGCCTCTCATGCTGTGATAGTGTGCTCACCATAGCTGGACCTCCAAGAAAGAAAATAGGAAAAAATTGCCATGTGTGTGTTTGTGTGATAAGCAAGCAAGAAAACCAAATAAGAAGGTTTTTAGAGAATATATTCCTCTACTATGAAACATCCAAAATAGATTTAGAAGAGTTCTAGAATGAAGATATTCTCTAAAACTTGAATTAGAAAAAATGCTAGAGAATATTCCTTGGTGCCGTAAGAAAATAGGCAAGATTGGTGATCCATGAACTCACTTACCTCTTTCACACTCTAGACGTTTGGAAACATGCCCAAACATTGGGAGTTGCCCTAGCTGCCCAAAAACTGCTCAAGGACGTCCCACATGCTCATGAACATATATATAAACCCCCTAAGTTACACATAATTCCTCATTCCAAGAACAAGAGGGACTCCTCCCTATTGTGCTCTCAAACTTCTTCTTCTTCTTCTTCTCTCTTCCCATTGTACATGAGTGAGAGACTTTTAGTTTTAGCATTTAGTGACTAGTAGAGAGTTATTTTGCTGAGATTCAGAAGTGCTAAAGCAAAGGGAACCTCTGTTGGAATTTTTGGAAAAACATCTCTTAAGGTGGAAGTTGTTTCTCTTAAATACCTTTTTCTTGTTTAAAACATTAACATGTTTATTTTTTGGTGAGATTTGTTTTTTTTTTTTTTTTTTTTGGTTTCTAAAATTCATTTAGTATACTTTCAGTTTTTAGTATTTATGCATGGTTTTAGTTTGATTTCATTCATTTTTATGTATGCATGATGAACTTCCCTTACTTGTACCCCATTTTTAGGGATTGTCTAAATGCTTAATGCATATGGTGAATGGTAAATGTTTTGTTCTATGAAATTCTGAATTTATTTTCTGTTTAATGCCATATTCTGAAATTTTTATTTATGTTTCATGATTACGGTATTTAATATGAGAATATGGTGATCCTAACCACGTACCATCATAGTAGACACATGGTTGCTATGAGTGTTCTCTTCTTATGATTAGTTCATAAGGTTTGTAATACCTAAGTGATTGGTTGGTGGGTTTGAATCCTTAAGTTCAAACTCCAACGAAAATGACAAAGAAAGGTTACATTTCACTCTAAGAAGTCACTTAATTGAGAACATCAAGGGGTGAAAAACTCTTTTGGTTTCAACTTTACACAACTTAATGCTTGAAACGCCTAATGTTTGTTAGTGTTTGAATTATGAATGTGTTAATGAATTGAAAATGAAAATGGTTATTTAAGATCCACTGAGCTTAGTGCTCACCTTTTCTTTAACATTTTTCAGGAAATTGAATATGCAAGGATTTGAGACATCTCCTTTTATTTTATTTAGAAAATCTCTATGTAGGGCGTGTTTGCCTAGTTTTGTTCTAAATTCCACTATAACCATTTTAAGTTGAAAGTTATGAAAATTTATGATTGAATTTAAAGTTTCTTTTATCTCCTATAATGTGGCCTTATTTAAATTTATTTGGGCAATTTACTCTTATTTTGTATTAAGGCATGGGATAATGGGAATAAAAAGTCAAGTGTGTGTCACTTGTAAAGTAATATCGGGTTCGGCCTGCCTTGTGGTTAAGTCCACTGTTTTAAGAACTATTTGAATAGTGGTTAAGTCCAAATACTCATAGAAGGAATACGAGGGTCGGGATGTTATAAAGGTGGTATTAGAGCCTAGGCTTTAGGTGCTTTGGACTAGAATTAGAAAGTCAATCGTTAGTTGATTGACAAGAATTAGAAACCCTAATTGAGTGTTGTTTCACAATGAGTCAAATTGAAATTTTGATTGCCCTACCTTCTATTTTGAAATTGAAAAACATTTTTAGAAAGTGTTTTAAAAAAGGAAATAAATATTTTTTGAAATGTTTTGTTTGGATACGAAGACTACAAGTTGAGCTGATAGTGGATAAGCTTTGTCCTGAGTAAATTTAAACATTGAAAGGGAGGTGGGTTATCTTGCCTTAGAAAACATGGTTGCTAAGTAGACTTTAATCTCGCCGTCTGATCTAGAGGTTGTCTCACCAGCTTACACAAGCGGTCTGAGTTGAAGAACACTCTCATTTTCTATAAAAAAAATTAGAAGGTTGAAAAATTAGGGAAAGAAATTTGAAGATGCCTAAGGTGGTATGTTGACTAGACAAAGGTTGTGAGTCAACCAGATCAAGCCATAGGTCTTGATAACAGACCTTAGATAGAAACGGGTATAGCCACGAGAGGCACAGTGGATCCAAAGCATAAATCTCTAGGACATGACTACAAACTAACATTGTGTGAAAATAGAAAATTGTTTGATCAGGACATGAGACAGGGAAGTTTTTATATCTTTCGGTTTCTATGTCATATGGGATGCATAGGAATTCGAGGTTACGGAGGAAGCCTGGATTCGAAGAATGATGGACCATATATGGTGCATGATCGGTACCTATGTAAGAACGGGTTTTCTATGCTAACTAGGATGGGGCAGTTGGGTATAGTGGGCTCGACAACCATCGTTATCGAGCAATTCAAGAAATTATTTGGGTGTGTCTCTGTTCTAGGTAAAAGACTAAGTGGAAGGGGTAGAGTGGGACGAGACACTTGAACCTAGAAGCTTAGGTGGAAGCTTGGAACTTTGTTGTGCTAACTTGACTGTATGATTGTTTAAAAAACATGCTATAATGTTTACTTGCTTTGAAACCAAATCTCGTACCCATGCATAAAAAGAACCTAGAAGAAAAACCTTTAGGTCATCGAATGAACCAAGAAACTAGAAACATGAACCTAGAGTCATCATAGTGCGAATGTCTGCCGAATACTGATGATTTGCTCGGTTTATAGCAAATGGCTAGAACAAGAAGACACCCTACTCAATTGACCACTTCGGATGAAATCGAGCAGGGAGAACAAGGATTGCCGGCTGGAATTGAGACCAGGCTGGAGGCAATGATGATTGAGATGTCTCAACGAGTACTAGACCAACTAATGAGGGCTCTACCACAAATGATTCCTCAGGCGGCTCCATAATCATAGGTACCTAAACCTATTTCGGTTCCACCACCAGCACCGGTACCGCAAGAACGTCAAAGGAACCAAGAGGAGTAGGAGGATGCAAAACAAAGGAAGCTCCTGATAGATTTACAAAAGCTTACCCTCCATCTTTTGATGATACTGAGACCTGCATCCAGGCCGACCACTGGTACCAAGAGATGGAAGAATTGTTGAACATACTAAAGGTGACAGGCCCACGATGAGTGGTACTAACCACACATCATTTCGAGGGACCAGCCCGAGGATGGTGGAGAATGAGGCATTTGGACCCCGATACTGAGATTGAGCAATAAACTAGGAGGAGTTCAAGGAGCGCTTCTACAGAAAGTTTTTCCCTAAAGCAACCCTTCAAAAGCTTTAGGATGAGTTTGTCAAGCTCAACCAAAGAGACTTGACTGTGACGGAGTACGAGAAGAAGTTCACAGAGTTAGCCAAGTTTCCTCCAGATATGATCAAGGGGGAAAGAATGAAGGCTATTAGGTTTGCACAGGGTCTCAAGATTGAGATCCGAAAGGTGCTTATGGCATTGGACCTCCAAACCTACAAAGAGGTAGTTGAACAGGCTCTGATTTTAGAGCAAGAACTCAACTTCGAACAAAGGATGAGGGAAACAAATAAGTGGCCAGAGAATGAAAAAGACCAACAAGGGGCCCACAAGAAGAACAAGAATGGTAAGGACCCACAGAGACAAGGGTAGAATAAGGGAGAGGCAAGGGAGGAGGCAAAGAGGTTGGGGTTGTGTTACCTATGCACATAGAGGGGCCATCTTACTAGAGACTGCCTGACTACACCAGCCCAGGCTCCCCAGTAGGAACAACCACAGAATGCTCAGGGAGGAGGTTGTCCTTAAGCCAAACCTCAGAACCAAAATGCCAATCAGGGGCAGTGGTCAGAGCCAGGCCAGAGTGTTTGCGGTTGAGGCCCAGACAAACTAGGTCTCTGTAGTGTAAGGTAAGTTCTTATTGTTTAATGTTGCTATAAGATTGTTATTTGATTCGGTTGCCTCAAAATCCTTTATCTCTGAACAACTAGCTGATAGGTTACAGCTTGTGACGAAACCATTGCGTGTAACTTTGAATGTATCCACACCAATAGGGACCACCATGACTTCAAAAAGAATGTGTAGTTGTGATCTAAGGTTTGGGGATAAACTTTTAACAGTTGACCTATCAACCCTACCATTTTATGGCTATGATATAATCCTGGGGATGGATTGGTTAGACCAATATCAAGCCCAGATAGATTATCCTAAGAGACGGGTAACCATAACCCTACCTTCT
Source organism: Tinospora cordifolia (assembly GCA_030144865.1). Lineage (NCBI taxonomy): Eukaryota > Viridiplantae > Streptophyta > Magnoliopsida > Ranunculales > Menispermaceae > Tinospora > Tinospora cordifolia. The sequence goes on from JAJIYU010015331.1 coordinate 6,765, forward strand.
GGGGAAACCTTCAAAATCAACGGGGATATGTGGAAACTATCGAGGAGCCCAACCCTAGCATTGTTGAACTGTCTGAGGTAGACGAATGAGTTCAAGGAACTCACTGAAGAAGAACCAACTAACCTAAATAAAATACAAGATCTAGCTATGGTTAGTGAATACGAGGATGTGTTCTCAGATGAATTACCCAAACAACTACCAATTAGGGAGTTAAAGTTCAAGATTGAGCTTTATCCTGGAACCAACCCAATAGCCATACCTTCGTATAAAATGGCGCCAGTAGAATTGGTTGAGTTAAAGGCCCAACTAGACGAGCTCAAGGAGAAAGGGTTCATAAGACCAAGTGAATCACCTTGGGGAGCTCCAATATTATTCATAAAAAAGAAAGATAGTTCTATGAGATTGTGTTTCGATTATCGGAAGCTGAACCAAGCGACATAGAAGAATAAGTATCCTTTGCCAAGGACTGTTGATCTATTCGATCAATTACAAGGAGCCACTCATTTATTTAAGATTGATCTTAAGTTGGGCTTTCATCAGTTGAGAATTAGGAAGTCGGATATCCACAAGACGACCTTTGGAATCAGATATGGACACTTTGAGTTCACCATTATGCCCTTTGGTTTAACCAATGCCTCAGCGACTTTCATGGATTTGATGAATCGAGTGTTCAGACAATACCTTGACCAGTTTGTGGTGGTATCTATGAATGACACCTTGATCTACTCCAAGTCTGAGGTTGAACATCTAGAACACTTGAGGATGGTGTTGGAGACCCTCAAGAAAAACCAGCAATACGCTAAGTATAGCAAGTGCAAGTACTGGATGAAGACGACCAAGTTCTTAGGTTATGTCGTATCAGCAGAAGGCATTGCTGTAGACCCGAAAAAGATAGAAGCACTCATGAACTAGAAGCAGCCTTAGACCACAACAAAAATAAAAAATTTTTTGGGATTGGCTGGCTACTACAGAAGGTTCATCCTAGACTTCTCCAAGTTGGCAGGACCTATGACCAAGTTGACCAGAAAAGGAGTTAAGTTCGAATGTGATGAGAAGTATGAACAAATATTTCAAGAACTGAAGAAGAGATTGACTACGACCCTTGTGTTAACCACTCCAACTCCTGGTGTCACTTACACCTTTTATATTGATGCCTTACTGAGGGGACTGGGCACAGTCTTAATGCAGGAAAAACAAGCTATCGCTTATGCTTTGAGACAACTGAAGGTCCATGAGAGAAATTATCCTACTCATGACCTAGAATTAGCAGCCATAGAGTTATTCAGATTTTAGAGGATATGTTGAGGTCTTGCATCCTAGACTTCAAGAGGAATTGGAGCAAGTACCTACACCTGGTGGAGTTTTCCTATAATAATAGTTATCAGGCAAGCATGAAGATGGCTCCATTCGAAACTCTATATGGAAGACCCTACAGATCGTCTACCTGTTGGGCAGAGCTCAAGGATCACATGTTGATCGGTCTAGACTTGGTAGAAGAAATGAACAACTAAGTCAAGTTAATACAGAAGAGATTGATCACAACACAAAGTCGTCAGAAGAGCTATGCTGACAAAAGCAGAAGACCACTAGAGTTCTAAGTCGGGGACAAAATATTTCTAAGAATCAATCCTTAGAAGGGCATCAAGAGATTCAGATTCAAAGGGAAGTTATCTCCTAGGTTTTTCAGACCCTTTGAAATACTTCGAAGGATTGGGGAATGCACTTATGAATTGGACCTACCAAACCAGATGACTTCAGCTCATAACATATTTCACGTATCCATGTTGAGAAAGTATGAACTTGATCCCTCTCACATCATCCATTAGGAGGAAATAACTATCCAGGATGATGCTACTTACAAGGAAACAATAGTCAGAATCCTCAACCACAAGGTACAAAGTCTAAGAATGAATGACATTCCATTGGTGAAAGTGCTGTGGAAACACCACGGGGTGGAAGAAGCCACTTGGGAATTAGAAAGCAAAATAAAGACAAAGTATCCACACATTTTCAATAGAAATCCTTAATTATGTGCAAATTTCGAGGATGAATTTTTTGTAGGGAGGGTAGTTTGTAATACCCTGAAAATTTCATACCAAATGAAACGAAATTCAAGGTCTATTCAGTAAAATTTGGGTGCAAAATGAAACTGAGCTCATAAATTTGGCAGGTTCCAAAACTCTCATTTAGTGACCTTTAAGAATCCAAAATAACTTGAAATGAAGCAAAGGCACTTGAATTGGCCAATTAAACACCATATCCAAAAATTAGCTCAATTGGTTAAGATTGGGGCTCTCATTTTGCCAAACACTCTTCAAGGGTTTAAATTAGGAAAGAAGTGACATTTAGAGTACTTCGAGAATTCGGAATGACCTAAAATTTCATGGGATGGCATAAACTAACAAGACACATGACATATCCAAAAATCAGGACAATTGGCCAGGATTCAGGTGATTAACTTCAGTGGGCTCTAAATAAAGAAGGTTTTTAGAGAAAATCACCTTGGTCCAAATTATAGCTTCAAATTTGTGTCTTGATCATGTGGTCCCAAAACTATAGGTTATACACCTAAATTCCTAGTGATTAGGGAGATATTATTTTATTAAATTCATGTGAACCCATGAAGATATGACTACCAAAGCATGTGTAAGTCACATGAATGGAACAATATGATCGGGTGCACCCCACCAAAATAGGTTGTAATATGTTACAACAGGTTATGAACAGGTTAAAATGGGTCGTAAACAAGTTACGGGTTATTTAAATAGGTTAAACGAGTTGTAAACAAGTTATTTAAACAGGTTAAACAGGTAAATAAATGAGTCGAGTTAGGTTTAACATAAGATGAAAATGACCCGTGAATTAATCATGTTAAACATGTCATAAACGGGTAAGCCGTTTATTAAACGTGTCATGTTCCGATTTGTGTATTATGACACAATTAATAAATGGGTCATGTTCGGGTTGGCGTATCATGACACAATTATTAATCGTGTTGACCCATTTATGATCCACCAATGTAACACCTCGCCTCCTGAGCACCATCGTCCACGTCATCTGACGGTCTAATCTTCTCAATCAATAATCTTGTGCCGCCCGAAAGACGAGCCCGTTCTTCTTTTTAACAAACTTCTTGTGCATTTAAGTCTATGTACAAAAATAATTTATAGCCTCATAAATAAAATTATTTATTTATTTATTCTAAGATTTTGAGTATAATGATCCATTACAGAGAAAATAAATTCAAAACTAAAAAATAATTTCGCTTGGGCCCACATGCCCACAATGAAATAAAGAAATTTCTTAATAAAAAATCTCTCACGTGAGCTCATAAATTAATTTTCTAAAATGTGAAAAATAGGGGGTGGGCTAAAAAACCCAGTGAATCATTCGATCTATTTAATTCATTATTTCAACCAAATAATACAAGCATTTCAAACACTTTCAAGGATTAAATCGATTCAAATAATATATTGTTTCAGTCGTAATTTAGACCGAATGAGAATAACCTCTGCGCTCCAGATCTAAGGAGAGAGATCAATTCTGAAACTCGAACCCATCACTGGTGGGATCATTTTTGAAACCCATTCCATTTTGGTGTCAGTATTGACAGCCAGTTCCAATTCTACATGGAACATAGAAAGTCCACTATATAGGTATGTGGTTGAAATCTTATTTAATCTTATTTTTGTGTATATGAGTAATAATAAATATTACAACGGTAATAACATGCACATTCATGAAAACATTGCCTTTAATTTCTAATGTAGAAAATCGTACAAGACGCAACTATAGAGCATACTCTCTTGGTTATAAGAGGTATAATAATTGAATAAAATAAAAAGGACAAGAATAAATTTAAGCTAATAAAGCAATCAAGCATTATTTAAATCAAAATAATAAATTAAAAGAAAAGAAAAAACTTCACCTTGAGATCGCTTTCTAAATTTTGTTGCACTACGTTGCTACTACTTCACAAGCTATTTGAAATAGCTCAAGAAAAAAAGAAAGAGGACTAAGGTTGTCAAGAAGGAGGTAGAGAGAGAGAGCAAGATGAATTTCAACTCTTGCTTTGAGATGAATGAAATGGGTAGAGTAGGTTTTAAAATTCAGCCCCTTATTGCGCACAGGCGCATGGGCCTGCGCACACGAATTCGTGCGCGGCCTAGTGCGCTTGTGCGCTTCGCATGGGCCCAAAACCCATGTGCAAACGCCCCCTTTTTTATTTTTTATTTTTGGCGCTTGTGTAATACCCTAGAATTTTGACAAATAATTTAAAAGAAATAAAATAAGTTAAGTGAAAATAATTTTAAAGATTTTAAGACATCTTTGGGTGCAAATTATGGGTTAGGAAATGAAAAATAATATAAAATATTTAGATGTAAAATAAATTAGGCAAATAAGACCTTAATTTGATAATTAAATGAAAATGACAATTTAGTAGAATTAATTATGAAATTTAAAGAGTTGCTTAAGAAATAAATAAAAAAAATAAAGTATATATACACATATAAGTTAATATGTATATGAATAAGGTGTGTGTTAACATAATAAATGTTAATAGTACGTATTATAGGAATATGTACATAGAAAAATTTATATAATTAAATAAAAATGTAGTATACGTGTATTTATTAAAAATAAATCAAACATCATGTAAATATTAATTTATAATTACATAAATTATAATCTAAAAATGAAATATGAAATAAATAAAAATACATGGAAATGAAAAATGTAGATTATTTAATTATTAGCATTAAAAATATTAAAAAAATAAAAAAATATCAAATAAATGCAATATTAAATAATTAGAAAGGGAAAAATATTAGCAAATCATCAAAATAGAAAGAAATATATACAAGAAAATCAAGTTTTTATCAATTAGGAAGTGTTTAATTGGCAAAATTCGGACAATAACATTATTAGAAAGTAATTTGGTAATTAGAAACTGTATCTAACGGTCCAAAACAAATCTGTAAAATCCAACGAATGAGATTGAAGTCCAAAATGACACCAGTAGCACCGAATCAATAAGATCCAACGGCCCAGAAACGATTAGGATAATCTAACAGTTCGAATGCGTCTCATCTGATCACGAATGACACTGCAATCGAGGTTCATAGTGCAGCCCAGATCGGTGATCAGGATCGTATGCTATGCTCGAGATCCATCCAACGACGGAGATCAAACGCGCATTCGGTAATCGCGAACATGTGCATCGATCGAGGAAAATCCAACGGGCCATAGTCGATCAATCCAAATCCAACGGTCCAGGTGCTTTTCGGTAATCGCGAATGCGATCTGCACTCTGTGTTCGAGGATCATCTGACAGTTCAGATCTGTAGCGTAATACGTAAATCGTGAATCGCGTGCTGCACTCGAGGAAAATCAACGGCCAGATCGATTTTCATTAATCGAGTGCTGCACTTGAGGAATATCTAACTGTTCAGATTCGAGGCGCCTAAATAACAGAGATGCGATGCACGATTCGAGAATGATCCTACGATCCCAATTAGCTGCTCCGATAAATAACGAAAATTAACCGGGAAAATCCAAAAATTCCAAAAAAAATTTCAAAAAATTTTGAAAAATCATGTTTCCAAATTCCAAACTCACTTGCTATTTTCTTATGCTTGAGGGGCACGAAAATTTGAATTATTGGCAAGTTTTCCACAAGATGACACCCTAAACTTGCCATTCTCTACCCTTTTAAACCCTATATAAACACCCCCCACGCTCACAATTTATCTCATCCCAAGGAACAAGAGTTGAATTGTCATCTTGTTCTCTAAGCCTTCTTCTTGGCAATCCCCTTAGTTCTTGAGTGTTCTTGGGTGATCTTGAACTGTTCTTGAGTGTTCTTGAGAGTTCTTGAGTGTTCTTGAGTGTTTGGAAGCCTTGAAGTAATGAAACTCTGCCGGATTTTAGAGGTGTGCAGAAGGGACGCATTTAAGGTGGAAGTGACTTCTAACTTCTATTTCTTTATTTTAATTTGAATAAGTCTTGCATGTGTGATGATGTTTTGAAGATGATTGATTGAATATATGTTTTAA
>JAJIYU010015332.1:0-12741 GCA_030144865.1 Tinospora cordifolia
TTGTTTATATTTTTTATAATATGCATACAATATATAGAAAGTAATATGTATACTAAATTTTGAAGCATATTTTGGTATATTTTTATATATTTTGGTATATTTTGTTTATATATTTTAGTATATTATGATATATTTTTTGTATATTTTGTTTATATTTTTTATAATATGCATACAATATATAGAAAATAATATGTATACTAAATTCTGAATCATATTTTGGTATATTTTTGTATATTTTGATATATTTTATTTATATTTTTGTATTATTTTGGTATATTTTTGTTATTGTACAAGACATGTAAATATATCATCATAATCTGTTTCATAATTATTATAGCTAATCTTTGTGCCAAAATATAGTAAAATATACCAAAATATACAACTTTTATTCATTGGTACTGTTCATCGGCACTGTTCATCATACTATTTGAGAAATATACAAAAATATACCAAAATATACAACCTTCATTCATTAATATACGACTAGTATATAATTAATATACAATACTAAAAAAAATGTTAATTTATAGTATGCAGTTGATATATAATACTATAAAATTGCTCAAATAGTACGATCATGCTATTGCTTGGGTTCTAATCTTGATACAATATACAATCTCAAATAATATATATTTATTTTACAGCTTTTTTAATATGCAGTTTAAATAGAATTTCTCATAATGTAAAAATCTAAAGATCATATCATAATATATTTATTGAATTTTTTTTTTTATTTCTAGCTTTTTTGATAGCTTTTTTGATATGCAATTAATAGCTTTTTTACTTCTAGCTTTTTTGATAGCTTTAACGTGGCTCTAGGTTTTTTCAACAGCAAAAATATTAGAAACGAAGAAGAAGAAGAACACAGAATGCAGTGAGGTTTTATAAATGAAGAAGAAGAAGAACACGACGTCTCTCAGAATTGGAAGTTGAAAAGAACTATGTGCAGTGTGAAGTAGGAAACGCTCTTGCTCGCCGCTCTCATTCACCTTCTTCTTCGCTTACCACTGTTGCCTGAGGTGCACACGCTCGTCGTCGCACTTGCTCCCTCTGTTTGCTGCTGCTGCTTGTTGCTTTTCCTAAAATCTAGTTTCTCTGTGTTGATCCTGAGTTCTTTTTGGTCCACAAAACCGTAACCTCCGCGGTGACATCTCCTTAAAATCTCGGATGCATAGAAATTCAAGAACCCTAGCCACCAAGAACGTTAGCATTTCAATCAGACTTCAGAATTCGATTTCAAATCCTGTATAATTGAAAATATTTAACATTATACAGTATATGTAAAACTTTATAAAATAGTCACACACATTAATGATAATAAAATTATTTTTTTAACATTTTCTGTAATTTCCACTTATATAATTATATTTATAAATAACCTATGGGGCCATTTTTAGGCCCATTTCCACTACTTCTACTCAAGGAAACTTGTTCTTAGTTTCCTTTTATTTTCAATACAGTTTTTTAGGACTATTTCTTTATTCCTATTAAAACACATTTCTAACAATACCCCTCATTTGAATAGGAAATAAAGAAGATAATAAATAAATAAACAAGAGAAAATAAGCAAATTGAATTAAGTCCATAAATATTAGAATATATCATACATCAGGACAAGTGTGTACAGACTTGAACTTATCCTATTGGCATCATATAATATTTACTTGGTAACAAAGTAGATATGTTTGATCTTGAGTTGTTTACCTTTTAAGAGTAAACCAAGACAATATGATTCAAATATAATATATCTTTTATTATTTCAATTTATACGATTTTGTTCATTTTGGTCCTGAATAAGTTTCGGGTTCGTAATAGCTTTAGAGAGCTAAGCCATATTCATTCTCATAAATGCAACCCCATATTTACTATCATATAGGTGACATTAATTTTCCTGATATTAATGTCGTTAAAGCTTTTAGCATAACCTATCCATCATACACTACACACTAGTTTACCTATTGAACATATACATAGGATCTTCAATCAAATAGGTTCCATTTTAGCCTAGTGCAACTCATTGAATTGGCTTTAAACCCATTCTAATAGATGTGAACTTAGTCTGCTCTGTAGGTAATCCCTTAGTTAAAAGATCAACAATATTTTCATTTGATTTTATGTATTGCAAAAAAATTATTCCACTGGAGAGCAACTGTTTAATTGTACTATGTCTACGCTTGATATGCCTTGATTTGCCATTATATACATTGCTTTTAGCTCTTGTTTGAGTTATTATATTGTCACAATTTATGCAAATTATCGTTACAGGTTTAGGCCAGACTAAAATATCTTCTAAGAAATTTTTTAGCCATTCTACTTTTTTAGCAACTTTATCTAGTGCAATAAACTCAAATTTCATTGTTGAGTGAGCTATACAAGTTTGTTTAGAAGACTTCCAAGAGATTGCAACTCCAACTAATGTAAAAACACATCCACTAGTAGATTTGGTTTCTGTGTTGTCAGAAATCCAATTTGCATCACTGTATCCGTCTAAAATAGGTGGATATCTTGTATAGTGCAATCCACAATTTAAAGAATACTTTAAATATCTTAACACCATGATCAAAGCTTCCTAATCATCATGTCCTAGATTGCTAGTATATTTACTTAACCTACTTATTGAATAAACAATGTCAGATCAAATAGAATTCATTAAATACATCAAACTTTCAATCACTTGAGAATATTCCAATTGAGAAATTGCATCTCCTTTTTTTTTCTTTAATTTGCATCAAACGAAGTCATGACAGGTTTGCAATCATATTGATTAAACCTTTTCAATATTTTCTCTACATAGTGTGATTGAGAGAGTATGTAGCCATTTGTATTTCGTTTGATTTGAATCCCAAAGATGACATCAACTCTACATAAGTCTTTCATATTGAAAATTGAATTTAACATTCTTTTTGTAGAGTTATAACATCCTTGTCGATTCTAATTATAGCACGTCATCAACATAATACACAAGAATCTTTCACATGTGTTATAAACACATTTATCACATTCATTAATTTTGAATCTATGTGTTAACCTTACATGGTTGAATTTTTTATGCCATTGTTTCGGTGCTTGTTCAACTCCATATAAAGACTTAATAAGTCTACAAACTTTATTTTCTTTACCTTTAACCACAAACCCTTCTGGTTATTTAATATATATTTCTTCATCTAATTCTCTATATAAAAATGTTGTTTTACATCCATTTGATGTATATCCATATCGTATAATGCAACAATAAAAATTAACATCCTAATTGATGTAATACTAGAAACTAGAGAATATGTATCGAAATAATCCAACCCTTCTTTTTGCCGATATCCTTTGGCTACCAAACATGCCTTATACTTGTCAATATTTCCATCGACTTTCAGTTTTTTCTCAAAAATCCATTTATAACCAATTGGTTTGATTCCAGGTGGTAAATCAACCAATTCCCATATATGATTATATAAAATGGATTGTACTTCACTTCAATAGCTTCTTTATAGAAAGGAGCCTCTTGTGAAGAAACAACTTCCTTATATGGTTGTGGTTCATTTTCAGTTAAGAAACTTATAAAATCTAAACCAAAATTCTTTGAAACTTTTATCCTCTTTCCTCTTCTAAGTTCTTCATTTTATTTTTGAACCTCCTCTAAATTAGATGGTTCTTGATCGTCTTTTTGAAACCTTGAATTTAATGGTTCTTCTAGACTTTCTTAATAAGTCTATTTTCTTGAAGAACTAGTTTTCCATTCTTTATAAGGAAATATTCTTTCAAAAAATTCGGCATCAACAAACCTAATAATAGGATTTTCATGAATTTCAGTAATATCAAATCTAATCACCAAAAATATATATGCTGCACTATTTTTAGCAAAGCCTATAAATACAAGGTCAATGATCTTTGACCCTAATTTAGTTCTTTTTGGTAAGGGCACTTGTACTTTAGCTAGACAACCCCGCACTTTCAAAGTTTTATAAGTGGGCTTTCTATTTCTCCGCACTTCAAAAGGAGACTTCTTAGTTCTCTTAAAAAGAATTATATATAATATATGATTACCAATAAGTAATGTTTTACTAAAATACCTCGCCTCCCACACCTCGGGCTCACATCATTTGACGATACTTTCTATTTCAGTTTGGACTGCCTGAGAGGCAAGCCATTGTTAATTATCTTTTTTCCTCTTCCCAAATTCTTGAAACTTTCTGAGTAATATTAACTCATGTAAAATAACTCAATAAAGATGAACATTGAGAAATATTTATATAACATTATTCAATATCATTAATCAAATCCAAAATTAAAAGGTACATAGCCTTTGTGTTTATTATAGCGGAAAATAACTTCAAAACTTGAATAAAATAAATTGGGCCAACATGCCCTATGATGTAATAAAATCTCAAAAAAAAAAAAAAAAACAAACTTAGAGTCTTCCATAAGGTCTTGATATATCAATTTCCTGAAAGATTAGAAAGAAGGGGTGAGCTTGAAGCCTAATGGATCATTCCAAATATTTAAGTTATTATTTTAACAAATAAGACAAACATGTTAAGCACTTTTAAATATTATGTGATTCAGACAATTCGTTTTTTCAGTTGTAATAAAGACCAAAATGTGTTAACCTTTGTGTTCCGGATCTAAGGAGAGAGATCATTATAGAAACTCAAACATTTTTCAATGAAGCGGGTTCACTCATGAAAACCCAGTTCCTTCTGAGGTCAATCCTAACACCCAATTCTAAGTCAAAGGTTTGAAATGGTTGGAACACATATGAAGAAATCCTTCTTTACGCCGGTATGTGGTTAAAATCTCAATTAATCATGATTAAGTATAAAAACATAACATTCGTATATATAAAATAAACTTAAACAAAAATTAAACATGTGAACATGGTAACAACATAACATAGATCATATCATCACATAGCATACATATTTATTAATGTAAGTCGAAGCATGCACATTCTATATGACATGTAAAATAATTGACCGTGCATATTCATAGCATCATATACATGCAATCCTTATTTAAATCAAAATAATAAAATAAAGGTTAAAAATCATCTCCACCTTAAATAACAAACTCCTTCTTGAACCTTCAATTGAATCTCTTTCAAATCTCCCCAACCGTTAGCACAAAAATTTGTACAACATTTCGTTACTACTACTCCAATTGTTGTTTAAAATAACTAAAGAAAAAGAGAGATGCCAAACGGGATGAGAGAGAGCAAGAAAGAACTTTTTAAGTTCTTACTGGGGTGAAGAGAATAGGAGCCCAGGCAGGGTTTATATGGAGTTCAAATAAGTGAGATTTGGCAAGTTTGGGGTGTTCCCAACACAAGAAACCTTCTAATTCTTCACTTTTGTGGACAAGATTTAAAAGTTAGGTTTTGGGGACTTTCCAATTCATTTTGGGTGACCCTTTGTGCACATTATTTTAGAAAATCATTGTGTTACCACAATAATCTTATTCAAGTACCACGGTAATGGTTTGAAAAATGTTTCTCTCCCAGGCCTGACATCATATCTGCCAATCTAAGGCCCTGTCGTTGAGTGTCGTGCGACTCCAAGCTCGGCGCGTGGTCCGCCGAGGCACCGAGCGTGAGACAATCATCATCATCTTTCCACAAACCTCTATACATGAGGTTTAAATCATTTCTTAATTTCAAATAATCATTTTATTCATGCTTCACTAAGCAATTAATTTCAAATCAAATTCATCGGATGTTCAAAATCATATTCAAACTGAAAATCAAGATAATAGTAGCGGAAACACTTTTTGAATCAAATCTTTCTAAATCATTGAACACTATTTACATATAATATCTAAAAATCATCAGTTCATCAATCAAAATAAAAACAGTGTTTAAGATGGTAAAACAGTCCTGTAGATACATATACAAAAATATGATACATGACCATCTGGCCCAAATCCAAAATATACATAAAAAAACTGTACAAAACAGAGAGATAGTTTAACGCAAAATATAACCCTCTCTCTCTATACATCCTCTAGTCTCCGGTCTGCATCCTCACTGAGCGCTGGGCCCATTAGTACCTGTAAAATAAAAACTGGGTGAGCTCGAAAGCCTAGTGGATCTCTCCTACACATCAATAACATTATACAAACGAGCATACCAAACATGCAAGCAGTTTCAAATCATTAGGGGCGTTTCAAACACTTAGTCAATTTATCTGTTGCGCTCTTATATTAGGAATCTACCATCTGATATTAGGAATTAACCGAAAGAGTGAACCACCCTCGGTATCCCAATTGTGGTCCTAAACACAATGAGGCACGACATCTTTATAAAACAGAAGTCTACCTCTGACACCACGACCGAAGAAGATACTAAAACCAAGGGAAAAATTCTCATGACTTTCCAAATTCGAGGGTCTCATACGGCCGTTCGCAGTTTGGCCTAGTTGAGGGATACCCACAATGACGTCCTAGTCGCAACCGGATAACATCTACGTGATGTACCAGTGCTCGTCCATCACCCGTTACGTGGAGTTCTTAATAAACCTTTAATGTTCTTTAGTTTTACAATCATAGTTTTCATTCCACACACCATATAGACATGCTTATTCAAAATGCTAACCTAAGCAAAGAAAACAAACAAACACCAAGCTAATCATAATATCCTAGTACTAGGAAGCGAGTAACCAGTCATCAGGATATCATGTTAATCAATCCACCCAAGGCATACATTCCTAGCATGGTACTAAGTACAAGAATTTAAACATGAATCATATTCCGTATCCAACATCCGCATAATACTAAAGAGTGAAGAAGAGATAGTCAACCCTACCTATACACGCCGAAATACTGCTAGATCGTCGCTCCTCGCACAGCAGTCCAATACCGTCAATCTACATCATTAGATGGTAATGATACATTACTTTGGGCTTTTGATATTCTTTTCACCTAACTCTAGGGGTCTGGTATCATTCACTGTTTCAAAATGTACACAAAACACTCCAAAAACACTATTTGCGTCTATTGATTGCGGTCGGTCTTGTGTGGACCATGGTCTACACACAATTTTTCACCCAATAGTGGGATTTCACATGTGTATGCCATAATAGTGATTTCCATTTTAGTTTAACACTTAAATCTAGTGTATTGGACACCCAACCATCATTCAAACATATAAACCAAGGATTGGTGCTTACATTGTTTCTTCGCCGAAACCCCTTAATCAAGCCTTAAAAATGGGATTTTGTTTCAATTTGTTCAACCCCTTCAATTCAACAACCAAATAACCATCATAAATCATCCACACTAGTGTCCCGACACACATACAAGGAAATGGAAAACAACTCACCACGTTTGGCTTGGTTTCTACCCAATATACCCTCAACACAAAGCTTTCAATGGATCTCCATCCTTTTGATTTACTAACCATTGATAACTACTCTAGATGAAATCAAATCTTAAGGAAAACTCAAATGAAATCAAAGAACTCACCTTCAAATCGCCCTCAAGTCGTCTCCTCCGAACCCCAAGCCGTTTCAGTGCGAAATGAGAAAATTAGAGCTTGAAATGTATATATGGATCGCACACGGACCGCAGTCGGAGCTAGACGGACCTCGGTCATCGAATAGATTTTCTTCGTGGACCGCAGTTAGCACATTATGGACTACGGTCAGCACTTTACGAACCGCGGTCACCCATGTGACCTAGTTTTTTTCGTGATTTTCCACTGATTACCGCAGTCGGCCTTCAGTGACCGCGATCAACAGTGTAATATCCTATTTTTAATGATTTTTCCCATTATCCAACATCCTGATTTATTTTATTTTGTTATCAAACATTAATGCAAGCATTTAAAACATGGTTTCACATATTTTTACATTTGTTTCATAATTTTTTAAAAAATCCATTTTCGATTTGTAGGCATTTGAAAATTTAGGGTATTACAATTTCATTCTTTTTCATGCAACTTCTATGATTTTTAGAAGGTTTTGACACGCTACCATAGTACTCAATTTGGCAACCACAGTAGTCATCGTCCTTGGGCAAAAACACAAGTTTCATCGTGTAATTTTGCAAAATCCGTAGCAGTATCATGATAGTGATTTTTACTACTACGATAGTGATTTTCACTAGTTTGGCACAAATCTTTTTTTTGTTTTATTTCATTTCCTCTTGTTTCTATTTTCTTTATTTCTCATGTGGGTTATGTTGAAATGTTTATTGAATTTGCACCAAAATTTCCACAAAACTCCCAAGAATTGATACTTCATTTATTGAGTTTTTCATACAAATGTTTGGGGTATTAAATTCACCCCATAAATTATGGGGTAACCCAGAGCTATTTAACATGGAGTTAATCATATTTTTAAAAGTTCTATTTTTTTTCTTTCTGCTACACCGTTCTGCTAAGATGTATAAGGAGCCATTGTTTGATGTATAATTTCATGTGTAGCACAAAATTCAGAAAATAAAGTAGAATCATATTCTCCACCTCTCTCTGCCCTTATGATTTTTATTTTCTTGCCTAATTGATTGTCTACTTCTGCCTTATATTATTTAAACATATCCAATGTTTCATCGTTATTTTTAATCAAGTAGACATAACAATATTTACTATTATCATCAATAAATGTTATATAATAATGTTTTCCACCTCTAGTGGTTGTAGATTTAAAGTTACATAAGTCACTATGTATTAAACCGAGCAACTCATTTGACCTTTTCTTATATAGGCTTAAATTGTTGTCTGGCAAATTTAGATTATGTACATATTTCATGTTTATGCTTTACATCTAAATCAAACTTTGGTAATAGTTCTAAATTAATCATCCCATATATAGATCTAGAATTTATATGTCCTAATTTAGCATGTCATATGTCCTAAGAGTCAACAATATAAACAGAAGCCTTATTACTAATGTTATTATTGATAACCATTACATTCAGTTTGAATAAACCATCGGCTAAGTACCCTTTCCCAACATACAAGTCACCCTTGGTGAACACAAATTTATCTGATTCAAATACAAGTTTGAACCCTTTCTTACTAAGTAAAGGGTTAGAAACCAGATTTTTCCTTATGTCAGATACATGTGACACATCAACTAATTTTATAAATTTTCTAGAAGTAAATTTAAGCATAATAGTTCATTTTCCTTGAACCATTGAAGAAGAAGGGTTTCCCATATACAACATCCCATCACCATCAGTTGGATTGTATTTAGAAAATAGATTTTTGTCACTAAAAGTATGCCTTGTAGCACGAGTATCTATCCACCAGCCTTGAAGATCATAAAACATATTAATTTCATACACAATAGCTACAAGATTTTCATCTATATCAGCAAAAGTTGCATGATTGTTGTTCTATCTAGAATTCTGATCCTTCCTATGGCGACAATCTTGTGCCCTGTGCCCAATTTTTCTACACACCCAACAACTTTCCTTGATTTTTTTGAAGTTCTTCGCTTTGGTGCTAATTGGTTTCCTATTTTCTTTCCCTCTTTCTTGACTTTCTTCTTTTGAAACTTAGTCTTAGATGATTGCTACTCAACCACATTTGCTTTTAATTCAACCACATGAACTTTAATTTTGTTTCCTTTCCTATGATCTTCTTCAACGTAAAGTCTCAATATCAGATCTTCAATGGGAATCTCTCTGTGTGTATGCTTGAGATAGACCTTAAAATCCTTCCAATATGGCAGCAATTTCTTTATGATAGTACCTATTTGGAAATGTTCATTCACTATGCACCCTTTTGCATGCAGTTCATGAATCAAAACTTGAAGTTCTTCTACTTGTTTGATAGCAGACTTGAATTCAATCGTTAAATACATGAGAAGTTTTTTACTACAAACTTTTTTGCTCTTGCAACTTTAGTTTTATATTTTTTCTAAAGCAAATCTCAAACATCTTTTGCAGTCTTTCATCCTGAATATACATCATAGAGAGTGTCATCCAATCTATTTAGAATGTAATTTCTGCACAGAAAATTAGATTGTTTTCAGGCTTCAATAGTCATAAAAGTTTCATTTGACACTAGATCTTCATCTGTTTTAGGAGCTTCTTCTCTGATTATATTTGTCAGGTTCATAGTAGTTAGCCAAAAAATCATTTTTTGTTGCCATCTTTTAAAATCCAAACCCTTAAATTTTTTAGGTCTTCCATGGTTCGGATTTGTAGTACTCGTAGTTGTTTGAGAAGCTATGGTCACAAAATCTGTCAACCAAATGTAATGGCTCATCAACACTTGAAAATTTTGAATTAGAAAAATTTTAAAGTATAAAAACCAATAGTCAAATAGAAAATTCTGTCTTAGAAAGTAGGAAATCTACTATACTAAAATTCAAATTACTAATAATAGTAAATGTAATAAAAATAATAAAAATAATAATAAAAGAAAATAAATCAAAACCTATTACAGAAGCTTGCGATTGGCAATGTTCTAAGACAGAATTTGTCCCTTTCACGCGTGCTTAAAGACTAATGGGATATTGTCTCCTAGGATACAACTATTTAAATCAAATCAAACCACTTCAATCTTGAATTCTAGCAAACTAGAATTTTCTTTATGGATATTTAATTTTAGAAATAATATGTATTATTTCTATAAAATTAGTTTTATTTATAAAATTTGAAAAGACAATTTAACTGAAAAGTTGTATCTTTTCAGACAATCATATAACATTTAACTAACTGTCTAAAGATAGTTAATGATTGTTGTAATTCAAATCTAAAACTAAATTTGAAAAATAAAATAACTAAAATAAAATTAATATGTTGTATCAAAGAACAAGACCTCCAAAGCCTAAGGCTCTTGTCTTGATTTATTTTATATAATTATGTTTATAAATTACCCATGGGCTCATCTTTAGGCTCACTTCCTCTATTTCTATCCAAAGAAACCTCTTCTTAGTTTTCTTTTATTTTCATTACAGTTTTTCTATCTTTCCTATGTAAGACAATTTCTTTGTTCCTAGTAAAATACATTTCTAACAACTCCCACTCAATCACATTTCCTATTTGTACCCGCCACTTTCTTGACTTGATTAACCTAGTATACTTTTCTATAAAGCCTTTTTTTACTTCCTCTGTATTACCTAACGCCATACTTGCATGAGTACAGTGGAGAATACTCGGAGGAACCTCCATTATAGTAAGGAAAACAAAACAAAAAAATGGAACATCCTTACACCCAATGTATCAACAAGAGTCTAAAGCAGGTATAATTTTATTCAAATATTTTATATTATTGTATCCTTCCATGTTTCACACGTCAACCATTGAGCTATATACATATGTGAGTTGTCCAACATTTACAATTCAATTTTCTTTTTACCATGTTCTGCACCATGCTATAACAGCACTAAATTGAGCAAACCACTACCATAAATATAATCCAAACAGCTAGTGTTTTATTTATTTATTTTCTTTATTCTCTTTTGATTTTTTTTTCTTTTATGCATGCCTTTTTCTTTGCTCTCACCATACATACTGGAAAGCGTGCTTAGAGCATTAATTAGCCAACACCTTTTCACATGGTGCCATCAATACCAATGTACTTTGTATTCGCAATGCCACTTTTTGGCACCAATTGCTACCCTTCTCACATATATTTATCATGCAATGAAATCCTTACAATATATATTAAATACATGAGTTATGAACACTTCGACAGCCACCTAGTTATATAACACTCATCTCATATTTTTCACACATTGATGTCAATACTTGACATGTTATATATCTATATAAATATATACATTCACAAGCAATAATGCTGATTGTGTCACAAAATCCAAATAAACTATTATTGAAAAATTAACATAATTTTGATGCTTAGAAAGGGATTTATTTATTAAAGCACAATATTTTTTTTTGTGTATAGGTTGATAACATCAAGTATTGAAGAATTTTAATGCTTTTGAGAATTAGCGAATTTTAATGCTCATGGGTTTTAGTAGATTTTCTTAGTACTTTAGTTTAGTTTTCTATTTTGAGTGACGTGATTTTCTCTTAAGAAACCTTTTAATAGTATGTTTTTGGATTCATTACCTAATTATTATATGGGATGGTTTTGTTATATCTCATTATCAACTTGATCAGTTATGCTCCGAAATTATTATTATTAATTATATATATTAGACATGCATGAATTATTTTATGGTTTTGTTGATTGGTGTATTAGGTGGATCCTTCATTTAGGAAATTCATATTTTTTATATTTTTGCCATGTTTTACAAAATAAAATGTCAATGGACATTTGACTTTGAAAATGAGTTCGTTTATTGCAAATTGAATTTTTTTAAAAATTTCTTAAAGTGAAAAATTGATTTTAAGAAATAAAGTTGGTTTTCGAATGAGAACATTTTTTTCAAATAAGAAGAGTTTTTAGAAAGATGATCCACTTAGTTAGTACCCCCATTCTAAAAGGCCCATTACAAATATCTAAGTACTTTGACAATGTGAGTGAAAATATAAAATCTTTTAAAGGGTGAGGAATTGGGGTGTTGTAAAGTGGTATCTGGGTGGAGGTAATAGGCATAATACCCTGAAAAAATTTATACGAAATGAAATGAAATGATATGTACAACATTAAATGAGACCAATTTAGTAGAAGTTCATTTTAGTACTCAATTGAAAATTTACTTGCTCAAAACCTCTTAGTGAAATGAGAATTAAGGAAAGAAATGAAATGAAACAAAGGAA
This sequence comes from Tinospora cordifolia, assembly GCA_030144865.1. Lineage (NCBI taxonomy): Eukaryota > Viridiplantae > Streptophyta > Magnoliopsida > Ranunculales > Menispermaceae > Tinospora > Tinospora cordifolia. The sequence continues at coordinate 12,667 of JAJIYU010015332.1, forward strand.
ACAAGAAAGAGGAAAGTTGGAAAATAGAAATGAATCACACATATACTTAGAAGTTTCCCAAACCGTTTCTAAGGC
>JAJIYU010015333.1:0-12741 GCA_030144865.1 Tinospora cordifolia
TTTTATTTATTTTTCTCAAACTTATTTATCTTTAATTATTTGACAAAATTTTGGGGTATTACATGATGTGTGGCTAAAATAACTCTGCAGGGTCCTGTAGCCCCTAGCACATCCAGGTGCTAATCTAGCTATTGGTACTAGTGTTATGCAGTCATGCTGCCAGGCGTACCATCAGATTGGGACGAGCAGAGTTTTTGTAACTCAATCAACATTGCCCTTTATTCCTTATCGAAGAGATTCATTTCAGCCTTAATGTTAACCTAAACAATTTAAGTGTTTTGAACTGCCTAATGATTTATAAGTGTTTGCGTGTGCTATGTTTCTGACTTTGATAATGTTCAATATGTGTTGTATATGATCCATTGGGCTCTTAAGCTCACCCTCACTAATCTCTTTTCAGGTAACCTTTGAAGACATGCATGCTGATAAGTGGTAGAGATAAATTTTGTAGTATTGGTGCCCTTCACTAATGAGGATGAGTAAGAGTTAGTAGATCATTTAGTACTTTCAGTCGTAGGGCATAGGACCCACATTTGATTTATGTTTTTGTTTTAATTCATTTGAACTCAGGCCATAGGGTCGAAGTCTTGCATTGTTTATGATTTTGACTTACGAACATCAAGTTGAAAGAAAGAAAAGAATGTAAATAATGTCCTAGTTCCCAAATATGGTAAGTAGGAGCAACCGCATCAGTTGACTTGATTCTGTCTCGAGGTGAGAGACGAAAACGCTCAGTCAACGGCGTTGGTGACAAGATTCAGGGGTCAGAGTGTTATAGAAATGGACAACCACTCCTATATATATTATAAGATAACCACTTAACATATATATGGGTCCCATTCCTTTTGTTAACCTTGATTCTTTATACATACATACATACATACATATGTACATATATATATATATGTACGTATGTATGTATGTATGTATGTATGTATGTATCTATACACACACACACACATATACATACATACATATGTATATATATACACAATTATAACTTATTACCATATATCTTTGTATATATAACATATTATATGATTTTTTTCTTTTTTTAATCAATTTTCATTTTTTTCTTTATCCAACAATTATCTTTTTAATTAACAATTTAATTTACTTAATTTATATATGTAACATGTATTTTTAGTACGTGTATGTAATTGACACATATATACATACGTAGTTTGTAATACTCTAAATCCTCTGTACTCAATTAAATAAAATTTATCATTTATTCAGTGAAATTTGGGTGCAAAATGAAACTGAGCACATTTCGGGGATAAATTTGGCAGGTTTCCGAAACTCTCATTTACTGACCCTTAGGGACCCAAAACAACTTGAAATGAAATAAGGTAACATGAACCAACTAAGGGGACAACATATCAAAAAATTATAATAATTGGTCAAGGTTGAGGTTATCATTTGCCAAATGCCCTTTAGGGGGTCCAAATTAGAAAGAATTGTCATTTAGGGTACTTCGGGGGATCGAAATGACCCAAAATGAAATGAAATAACATGAACTAACAAAATGAATGACATATCCATAAATTAGAATAATTGATCAAGGTTAACGTTTTCATTTGTCAAATGCCCTTTAGGGGGTCCAAATAAGAATGAATCGTCATTTAGGGTACTTCGGGGGATCGAAATGACCCTAAACGAAACAAATGAGATGAACTAACAAAATGAATGATATATCGAAAATCAAAACAACTGACCAAGACTTGGATTTTCATCTGCCTAGTGGCCTCAGTGGGTCTTAAATAAGGAAGGTTTTTGAGGAAAAATCACCTTGGGCCAAACCATACCTTAAAATGTGCATAAGGTTCATGTGACTCAAAAATTATAGGTTATAAATCATAATTTCATGTAAATAAGGATATATTAGTTTTTATTTGACTTTTGTGAACCCATGAAGTCATGGTCACCCCTGACATGTGCAAGTCACATGGATGGAACACCATAATCATGTGCACCCTACCCTACCCTAAGCTCCAAGGGACGTGTCCATTATTTGAAACTATTAAAGAATGATCTCATGTGCCATGTAAATGATCAAGTATGCCCACACCTATAGAAACCATAAAGAATGATTCCATGTGCCAAGATAAATGATCATGTATACTAACGTTACATATAAAATGTCTCATAAGTGTGTGTGTGGGCACACATGTGACAAACCCAAGATAGAAGTTTAATAAGAGTGCTAATTTAAAGAGATATAGAAAGATTCTTTGGCCTAGAAAAAAATTAGAAAATAGAGACTTGCCTAATGTTCAAATGTAGAGCCAAAAAGGGAGAGAATCTAAGGAAAATAAGAAACATTCCAAAGCTTTATTTTTGTGTACTCATATTAGAAACTTATTTGATTTTATGAATCACAATATATTCGAATGTTCCCCTACTAATAGAGGACGTCCAAGAGAGATTATAATGTATTTTAAACCTTTAATTGTGTTCACACACATAAAAGAAACAAATAAGGTTCAAAGATTTTGCTCACACATGGATTGGAAACCTTAGTGATCTCACTTGCCAACCAGGAGCACACTTGTCTTTCTCACCCAAACCATCCCCTTATGAGTTTGGAAATATGCCCAAACGTGGTGAGCTTCCCTAGCTGCCCTAGATGCCCCCCTTGTGCTAATGAACACCTATAAATACCCCTTCTTGCTCACATTCTTCTCATCCCAAAGCAAAGAGTTGACACTTCCCTCTTTGCTTGTTCTTACCTTCATCTTGGCACCTCGTCTCACTTTCTTTTCTTTCTTGTGTGAGTAGTTCTTATTTTAGTATTTTAGAGAGTTTTTAAAGTAGTCTTGTTGGTGGTTTAAAGTTCTAAAAGTGGTTGATAAGGCGAAGCTCTGCTGAATTCAACAAAAACTTATATTAAGGTAGAGGGAATTTCTTGAACTTCTACTTTGCTCTTTCAAATTTCTAGCATGTTCATGCTTATTTCAATTCTAGTTTTTAGCATGTTTTATTTTAGTTTCAGCATGTTTAATCATATATTAATTTTAGTTTAGTATGTTTTTCATGTTTTAATCACTCATGAGAGCATGTTATGCTTAGAATCCATGTTTAGGATTTAATTCAATTTTTCAAGCATGTTATGTAATGTTACATGCTTTGTTGGCTATTTAAAATTATGATATTTACATTTTAAATTTTATTTATGATTATGTGATTCTTAAATATAAGAAATTGAAGATAAGAACTACGTGCTATCATAGTGGCCTGTATGGGTGCTATGGGCGTTCTTAACACATGCTTGGAGTGTGTGGTTGCGGGCCGCAACTAAGGGATACTTGGTATGTGGCATCTAATGGAAAGTGACAAAGAAATGTCTTTCTGCCCTAAAGAGGGGTATCAAAATTGAGAACATCAAGGGAGTAGAACCCCTTTTAGTCTTAACGTCAACTACACACAAAAGGTTGCTTGAATCACTTAATGCATGAAAGTGTTTGAATTTGGATGTGTTATTGATTTGAAATAGTAATTTAATTGTTTAATAAATGATCCACTGGGCTATGTGCTCACCCGTTCCTTTTATTATTCAGGATTGACTTGAATCGTGAAGGCCATGGATATTAGATTATTTCTAAGTTTTGAAAGTTCTATTTTAAGGGCATGATGCCCAAATTTTGAATTTAAGACTTCCGCTGAATTTTTTTTAATTTTAGAGTTATGTACTCCCCTTTTCATTATTTGAATTTCAAACATGTATCCCTTTATTTTATTTAATAAATAAAGATTGAAGTTTTTCTTTTATCTCTCTTCTAATAGTCTTACTAAATTAGAATTAAATTATTTGGGTTGTGTGCTCACTAAGAAATAATAAGACTTGAGATAATAGAAAGTGATGCAAGTTGTGTACTTGTAAATGTGACATAGGACCCAACCCTCCTTGTGGTTGAGCTTAAACCTATTTCTAGGGGGTTGGGGTGTTACAAAGGTGGTATCAGAGTTATTGGGCCAAAATTAGAAAGTTTCCTTTGATACCAAAGGTGGTATTTGAGCCTAGGCTTTAGGTGCCTTGGGCTAGAATTAGAATGTCAATCAGTGGCTGTTTGACTAAAATTAGAAACTCAAATTAGGGTTTCATTTGGAATTGAATTTAATCTTGAATGCCCTACCTTGTATTTTTGAAATTGAAACACGTTTTAGAAAGTGTTTTGAAAAAGGAAGTATATGTTTTTGAAATGTTTTGTTTGGATACAAAGACTACAAGTTGAGCTAATAGTAGGTAAGCCTTGTCCCGAGTAAAGTTAAACATTAAAACGGAGGTAGGTTATCCCGCCCTAGAAAACGCGGTTGCTAAGCATACTTTGGTCTCACTGCCCAATCTGGAGGTTGTCCCACCAGCTTATATGAGTAGTATGAGTTGAAGAACACCCTTACTTTCTATAAAAGAACATTACAAGTGGAAAAATTAGGGCAAGAAACTATTAAGAAGTCGAAAAAGATGCCAAAGGTGGTGTCTTGACTAGACAAAGGTTGTGAGTCAGCTAGTTTGAAACCATGGGTCTTGGGGATTGATCATAGATAGAGAAATGGGTGTAGCCATTGGTGGTACAGTGGATCAAAAGCATAAATCTCTAGGACATACGCTAGAGACTAAAACTTGTTTGAAAAGAAAAAATTGTTTGATCAAGACATAGGACTGGGAAGCTTTTGTATCTTTTGATTTCTATGTAGTATGAGATGCATAGGAATTTAGGGATATGGAGGAAGCCTGGACTCGGAGAATGATGGACCATGTGTGGTGAATGATCGATAACTCTGGCAAAACGGGTTTCTCTATGCTCGTTGGGATGGGACGGTGGAGTGTAGTGGGCTCAGGAACCTTAGTTATAGAGCAATTTGCAAAATTGTTTGGGTGCGACTCTGTTCTAGGTGGAAGCTTAAGTGGAAGGGGTAGAGTGGTATGGGACACTTGAACATTAAAGCTTAGGTGGAAGCTTGGAACCTTGCTGTGCTAGCTTGATTGTATGCTTGTGTGATATGCATGTTTTACAGTTTATTTGCTTTGAGACCAAATCCTGTACGCATGCATGAAAAGAACCTAAAAGAAAAATTTTTGGGCCATTGAATAGATCGATAACCTAGAAACTGAATCTAGAGTCATGATAGTATGAATTTTTGCTAAAACAAATATTGACATTGAAAAGATGAGCCGAGAAGAGTTCAAAGAGGTCTTCCAAAGCAAGTTCTTTCTAGAGACGACACTGTGGAAGCTGCAAGAGGACTTCATCAGGTTGAATCAGAAGGACTTGACTATAGCTTAGTACGAGAGAAAGTTTACTGAATTGGATAAGTTCTCTCGGGAGCTAATCTAAGAAGAAAGAATGAAAGCTAATTGGTTTGCTCAGGATCTCAAGATTGAGATTTAAAAAGTGATTACGACTCTAAGTTCAAAGACATATAGGGATCTTAGGGCATGAACTCAATTTAGAACAGAAGTTGAGAGGAAATAACAAGAGGCCTAGTAATGAAATAGAGAACCTATAGGCCTAGAAAAAGAATAAGAGTGGTGGGAAGGCTCCACAAACCTAGAAATAGGGGAAAAATAAAGATGAATTAAAAGAATAGGTGAGGAAGCAGGGATTGTGCTATGTGTGTAGGTAGAAGGGTCATGTAGCAAGAAACTGCCTGACTACACCCACCCAGGCTCCTCAGCCACAAAATTCTCAGGGAAGAAGTCAGATTGATCGTTTTCAGGACAGACAGCAACAACAAAATGCCAACCAAGGGCAGAATCAGGGCCGTGGGTAGATCCAGGCCAGAATGTTTGTTGTTGCAGCTCAAGATCAAGACCTACCCTAGAGACCCTAGTATAAAAAAATATTTGGAAAACATGATTAGCCCTTTATTTAAATTTGCTATATGTTAGCATTTATGAGTTTTAAGATTTGGTAAGGTTTTGTACCTATTCTTTTCAATAAATGAAATTTATTCCCTTAAGAGTCCTTATTATTACATTTTGAAGGTTCAAAATAGAAAGTCTAGGAATAGATAGTGTTAGTAATAACTTGAGGCTTGCCATGTGGTTGAGTCCATTAAGATGGAGGTGGGGTACGACAAAGAAACTTTGACCTTTGAATAGATTGAGAATTTTAGGCTACGTATGACCCTAAAATGAAAAATGAGCCTATCTCTAAAATATGTCTTCCTCACCGAATCTTTTGCAATTAGATTGGGGGTGAACAAAGGCAAGACAAATGACTCACAAGCCTAATAGAGGAAATTGAATAAGATAAGCATACTGACCTTTGGTTAGATGTTGAGGATACCCGAAGACTTGGGGAGAAAACACTGTCTGGGAAATTGTAGATCATCTCACTAAAGTGCCTAATTTTTGCCAACTAGATCTACAAATCAAGTCAGTAAATCTGAGAGAGTTACCAAGACATTAGAGTCTATGTTAAGCTCTTGTGTCTTAGACATTAAAGGAAATGGGATAAAGCATAAACCTGACCCCTCTCACATCATCCACTAGGAGGAAGTGAATATTCAAGGAGATGCTAATTACAAGGAAGCACTAGTTAGAATCCTCAACCATAAAGTATGTAGTCTACGAATGAAGGATATCCAGCTAGTGAAGGTATTGTGGAAACATCACGGGGTAGAAGAAGCTACCTGGTAACTCGATAGTGAAATGAAGACCAAGTATCCACATCTATTCACTAAAAATCCTTAGTTACGTACAAATTTCGAGGATGAAATTTTTCTAAAGAGGTTAGGTTGTAATACTCTAAATCCTCTGTACTCAATTAAATGAAATTTATCATTTATTCAATGAAATTTGGGTGCAAAATGAAACCAAGTTCATTTCGGGGCTAACTTTGGCAGGTTTTCAAAACTCTCATTTAGTGCCCCTTAGGGACCCAAAACAACTTGAAATAAAGTAAGGTGACATGAACCAACTAAGGGGACAACATATCAAAAAATTAGAATAATTCATCAAGGTTAAAGTTTGCATTTGCCAAATGCCCTTCAGGGGGTCCAAATTAGAAAGAATTGTCATTTAGGATACTTCAAGGGATCGAAATGACCCAAAATGAAACGGAATAACATGAACTAACAAAATGAATAACATATCCATAAATTAGAACAATTGGTTGAGGTTAAGGTTTTCATTTGCCAAATGCCCTTCAGGGGATCCGAATAAGGAGAAATCGTCATTTAGGGTACTTTGGGGGATCAAAATGACCCGAAACAACACAAAATTAGATGAACTAACAAAATAAATGATATATTCGAAAATCAGAACAATTGACCAAGATTTGACTTTTCATTTGCCTAATGACCTTAGTGGGTCTTAAATAAGGAAAGTTTTTGAGAGAAAGTCACCTTGGGCCAAACCATACCTTAAAATGTGCATTAGGTTAATGTGATTCCAAAACTATAGGTTATAAATCATAATTCCATATAAATAAGGAGATATTAATTTTTATTTAATTTTTGTGAACCCATGAAGTCATGGCCACCCCTAACATGTGCAAGTCACATGGATGGAATACTATGATCATCTGCACCCTACCCTACCCTAAACTCCATGGGACATGTCAATTATTTGAAACTATGAAAAATGATCTCATGTGCCATGTAAATGATCAAGTATGCCCACACCTATAGAAACCATGAAGAATGATTCCATGTGCCAAAGTAAATGATCATATATACTAAGGTTACATATAAAATGTCTCATAAGTGTGTGTGTGGGCACACATGTGACAAACCCAAGATAGAAGTTTAATTAGAGTAGCTAATTTAAAGAGATATAGAAAGATTCTTTCACCTAGAAAAAAAATTAGAAAATAGAAACTTGTCTCATGCACACTTGTGGAGCCAAAAAGGGAGAGAATCCAAGGAAAATAAGAAACATTCCAAAGCTTTATTTTTGTGTGCTCATATTAGAAACTTATTTGATTTTATGAATCACAATATATTAGAATGTTTTCCTACTAATAGAGGACGTTCAAGAGAGACTAGAATGTATTCTAAACCTTTAATTGTGTTCACACACATAAAAGAAACAAACAAGGTTCAAAGATTTTGCTCACACATGGATTGGAAACCTTAGTGGTCCTACTTGCCAACCATAAGCACACTTGCCTTTCTCACCCAAACCATCCCCTTATGAGTTTGGAAATCTATCCAAACTTGGTGAGCTTCCCTAGCTGCCCTAGATGCCCCCCTTGTGCTCATGAACACCTATAAATACCCCCTCTTGCTCACATTCATCTCATCCCAAAGCAAAGAGTTGACACTTCCCTCTTTTCTTGTTCTTGCCTTCTTCTTGGCACCTCTTCTCACTGTCTTTTCTTTCTTGTGTGAGAAGTTCTTATTTCAGTATTTTAGAGAGTTGTTAAAGTAGTCTTGTTGGTGGTTTAAAGTTCTAAAACTGGTTGATAAGGCGAACCTCTGCCGGATTCAACAAAAACTCAGATTAAGGTGGAGGGGATTTCTTGAACTTCTACTTTGCTCTTTCAAATTTCTAGCATGTTTATGCTCGTTTCAATTCTAGTTTTCATCATGTTTTATTTTAGTTTCAGCATGTTTAATCTTATGTTAATTTTATTTTAGCATGTTTTTTATGTTTTGATCACTCATGAGAGTATGTAATACTTAGAATTCTTGTTTAGGATTTAATTCAATGTTTCAAGCATGTTATGTAATGTTTACATGCTTTCTTGGTTGTTTAAAATTCTGGCATTTACATTTTAAATTTCTTTTATGATTATGTGATTCTTAAATATAAGAAATTGAAGATAAGAACTATGTACTGTCATAGTGACTCGTATGGGTGCTATGGGTGTTCTTAACACATGCTTGGAGTGTGTGGTTGTTAGGCACAACTAAGGGATACTTGGTATATGGCATCTAAAGAAATGTGACAAAGAAATGTCTTTCCACCCTAAAGAGGGGTATCAAAATTGAGAACATCAAGGGAGTAGAACCCGTTTCAGTCTTTACGTCAACTACAACCAAAAAGTTGCTTGAATCACTTAATGCATAAAAGTGTTTGAATTTGGATGTACTATTGATTTGAAATAGTAACTTAGTTGTTTAATGAATGATCCACTAGGCTATGTGCTCACCCCTTCCTTTTATTTTTCAGGAAATTGACTTGAATCATGAAGGTCATGGATATTAGATTATTTCTAAGTTTTGAAAGTTCTATTTTAAGGGCATGATACCCAAATTTTGATTTTAAGACTTTCACTGAATTGTTTTTTTTAATTTTATAGTTATGTACTCCCCTTTTCATTATTTGAATTTTAAGCATGTATCCCTTTATTTTATTCAATAAATAAATATTGAAGTTTTTCTTTTATCTCTCTTGTAATAGTCTTACTAAAATAGAATTAAATTTTTTGGGTTGTGTGCTCATTGAGAAATAATAAAACTTGAGATAATAAAAAGTGATGCAAGTTGTGTACTTGTAAATATAACATAGGACCCAACCCGCCTTGTGGTTTAGCTTAAACCTGTTTCTAGGGGGTTGGGGTGTTACATAGTCAATGTTGATATATGTATTCATACACATTTATTTTTAATTAAATTAATTTATGTGTGAATTAAAATATGTAGTGTTATCTCCAAGCCGAATCAAGAAAAAAGATGGTGGGAAAGGTTTTGGCATGATTTTTTCCAAGATTGAGTGGTTTTTTGAGAGAGTGGAAAGAGAAAAAATTGAAGAGGGGAGTGAGTTGAATAACATAGTTCATTCACATGAGGAATGGTGATGAAAGAATGCTCATGAGGATCGACAACACCATGACCCTTCAATGTTGATTCAGTGTGGCAAATTCTCCTCCCAAACAATCATATGTTTTCCATTGATGATTTTGTGTATTTGATAATGAAATTGATGAAAGATCTTGTCTCTTGGCTAAGCTTGGTGGACCATCCAACAAGCAATAGCTTGAGGATGGTGATTTTCATGGTAACAAGGTGTTGAGAACAAGCAATAGCTTGAAGATGGTGATTTTCATGGTAACAAGGTGTTGAGAAGATAAGGATTGAATTAGAGGAGGGGTGTTGAGGGATTGAAATGTCCAGAATGAGATTCTAGACTCAATGACACTAAAATTAGGATTTTTGAAGATCAATTGATATATTAAATTTACATTTATACGATAGGAAAAAAATTAAAAGATTAATATTATATGTACAAGGTTATATATGTATAATTATTGTTAATAAAGTGTTAATTGAATTACATAGAATGTTATGATTAATTGCGCAATGTTATATATATATATATATATAACATCAAATATATAATGTTGTATAGCATTGTGAATTACTTCACATGAAAAAATGAGTAACATAGGAAATAAGTAATTTTTTTATTTAATATATTATACGACAAATTTAGGAAGAAGTTACTTAGTGTATACCAAAAGTGAGATACTTGTCAACAGTGTGAGCTTTTGGTATTTAGGTCGATATTAGGAGATGCGATCGGCAACCTGGAGAACTTTAGCAGTCGAATTAGTCTATGAGTAGAAATTTTATTTATTTGCTTAATCTTTTATTCTACATATTGTTATTGCATAATTGTGTGCCACATGCATTGCATATTGCATTGAGATAGCACTGATTTTCAGATGTGCCGACATGGCCTCAAGATTAGAGGTTTCAAGGTGCGAACATTGGATCATGACAATCTTGAGATAAGAGTACGGATCTTCAAATGTGCCAACCTAACCTAAGGTTGAGAGGTTCGAAGGTGCAAACATTGGATCTTGATAGCTCTAAGATAGGATTGATTGACGAATCTTTAGATATGCTGACCTGGCTTAATAAAGAGAGGTTTCAAGGTACAGACTTGGACTATAATAGTCTTGAGATAAGAGTGCTACGCTGGTACACTCTATGGATATATTTAGAGTGGTGCATGACATATTCAATTGGCTTGCGGGTGGCAACTGTACCACCTGGTTGGTGGGCCACAATCATTGAGATATGATAGTATGGCCTGGACGAAGGTCACGTCCGTCCAAAATTGCAATATGACCAAAGGATCCCTAAAGTGAAAGAAGGGTGCCAATTTTAGATGCTAGACCCTTGAGACATGACATAATTCATGACATATTAGGTTGTTGCATTTTTATATGTCGATGATTGTGCCTACTATTTGTTGTTGCATTTTTATATAAATGATTGTTATTTTGCTTGTTGCATTGCATATAAAATGCTAAACTTAAGTAGATATATCTTTTTGCTACTCATTGAGCTAATGTGGATATCAAGCTCACTACTCTTAATATTTCAGGTTCGTTCGGTGTAAATAAGGGGAAAGGCGTGGTGATCGCATAATCTTTTCTAGCATAGTTCACTATAGGTTGCTTCATTATTTTGTTATTTTGGTATTTTAAATTAATATGTACATGTAACACCCCAAGCCCCTAGAAACAGGTTTAAGCTCAACCACAAGGTGAGTTGGGCCCTATGTTATATTTACAAGTACACAATTTGCATCTGTAATACCTCAAAATTTTGTCAACAAAAGTTATTAATGAAATAAGAAAATTCATTGAGAAAAAAATTCTAAGGCAAATAAAAGTGTGTTAATGGAAAATACCAATTAAATAGAATTAGTTATAAAATTTAATGAGTTGCTTTCATTTATTGAGAAATAAAGAATGGGAATAAAAATATATAGAGGTATAGACATATATTTATAGGGTAAATTATGTGAGAATATAATAGGCATGTTAAATACTACATAAGAATATGTATAATTGAATTAAAATGAAATATGCTTATATTTATAAAAAAATAAGTATAACATTATATAAGTATCAATTTATAATTACATAAATGATTATCTGAAAATAAAATATAAAATAAATAAAAATATATAGAAATGAAAAATGTAGATTATTTAATTATTGGCATTAAAGATATTAAAGAAATAAAAAATATATAATAAATATAATATTAAATAATTAGAAATGGAAAAATATTAGTAAGTCCATAAAATAGAATAATTTGTGCAATAAAACCAAGTTTTCATCAATTTAGAAAGGGTCTAATTAGCAAAATTCGGATAATAGCAACCTTAGAAAGTGATTTTGGTATTAGAAACTGCATCCAACGGCCAAAAATACATCATCCGCATGATCTAAGATCTCACAGTCACGATCAACCAAAACCGACGCCCGGATGCACCAAATCAACCAAATCCAACGGCCCACATTCGATCAATCAGATCCAACGGCTCATGGCTCAAGTGCAGGATGTAACACCCCAATTTTCGACCAGACCTCCGTTCACGTGTTACCTCACGTGTGCATCGTCGCCCGATGAAAATCGAGATGCTACCTAAAAGTTTCGTTCTGTCAAAATCTTTTTTCTCTACAAAATTAAGTTCATAACCCTTTGTTCACAAATCAATGTCTATAAAGTTATTCTGTGCAAGGAAAAAAATCACAATAATTTTTTTCGAATAAATCATAAGCAATGCAACGGAATACTTGTGACGACCCACGTTTTGGTGCGCAAAATTTTCGAATACGATATACGCATTTTTCTAAAATTTTTAAAGGAAATACAATAATTTATATCAATTTTTCTCAATTTATATTATTTATTGGAGAAAATGGGAAAAATGGAGAAAATATGTGAAATTAGAAGAAAAATGTAATTTCTTGAGAGAAATGATTTTTGGGATTAATTATTGAATTTTTAGAATTTTTATGAAATTTTTGGGCAATTAATGAAATT
>JAJIYU010015334.1:0-12726 GCA_030144865.1 Tinospora cordifolia
TAAATCTTTTACTAGTTAATAAAATTTAGATAATATTTTTAATTAATTAATTTTTTATTTTATTTTATTATTAACCAATATACACATGTATATATGTGTATATACATTATTCTTCATGTATATGTATATCTTTCTTCTTCTTTTTTGAATCTTCATCCCACTAAATTAAATATATTTTATTTATTTATTTATTTATTTTCTCAATTATTACAAGATATATGTCTCAAGAGTGGAGGATGATTGATTTTGTGATAATGATGAGTATCCACGAGACTTCGACTAAAACAAGAGTTAGTGCACAGATGAGAGCCCAACCAGTTCTGCTCACTGGGAGTAGGTGGGCGACACATTTTATTTGGAGTGGTCGATTGACACTAATGTTGCACTAAGGTTCCGCGGACGATTGTGGCTACTAGCTAACCTTAACCTAAGACAAGGAGTACTAGAAAACTTGCATCGTTCGAGCTATATTATTTACCTAGGCACCAATAAAATGTATTAGGATGTTCGACGTACTAATTGGTGGCTAAGAATGAAGCGAGATATTGTAGCCTTTGTGCAAAGATGTGACACGTACCAGTAGGTTAAGGCTAAGCACCAGAGACCTGGTAGTTTATTACAACCCTTGGCTATTCCCAAGTGGAAATGGAAGCACATTACTACGGACTTTGTGATGGGGTTACCTCGAACTCAGCAAAGACATGATGTTATCTGGGTCATTGTGGACAGACTAACTAAGTCTGCCCATTTCCTCCCGATTCACACTAGAGATTTGTTTGAGAAGCTGAGTCGATTGTATATCTGCGAGGTCATGAGATTACATGGTGTCCCGGTATCCAATATGTCTAATGGAGATGCTCGGTTTACATTCCATTTTTGGCAGAGCTTACAGAGTCAATTGGGGACTAGATTAAACTTAAGCACAGCCTTCCATCTACAAACTGATGGTCAATCAGAGAGAGTAATCTAGATTTTGGAGGATATGTTCCAAGTATGTGTCCTTAATTTTGGTGGTAGCTGGGAATATCATTTGGCATTGTGTGAGTTTGCATATAATAACAACTACCACGCAAGTATCAACATGGCACTATTTGAGGCATTATATGTTCAACCTTGCCGATAGCCAGCTTATTAGGCCGAGGTTGGTAAACACAACAGTTTTTGGCCCTACCTTTGTACAGGAGCAAACTGATAAGGTTCAACAGATCCATTAGAACATGAAGGTAGCTCAGGATCGACATAAGGGTTATGCGGATAACCAGAGGAAGATCCTTGAGTTTGATATCGGTGATCATGTGCTACTTCAGATTTTTCCTCGGAAGGGGCAGACTCGTTCTGGTATTTCAAGGAAACTCACTCTAAGATACATTGGGCCTTTCGAGATCCTCGAGAGGATAGGTCCTGTGGTTTACCGATTGGCATTGCCACCTCAGCTAGCAGGAGTACATAACACATTTCACGTGTCGATTTTGAGGAAGTACTACCCCAATCCCTCGTACATCATTGACTTGAGACATGCTGAGTTGCAAGAGGATTGTTCATACAATGAGGCTCTGGTAGCTATCGTTCATCAAGTTGTGAAGAAATTGCGCAACAAGGAAATACTAATGGTACGTATATGTTGACAGTTTCACGGTATCAAGCAGAACACCTAGAAGTGATAGGACTACATGGCGAGTCACTTCCCTGAGATATTGAGAGTTAATTTCGATGACGAAATTTGTTCTAAGGAGGGGAGACTGTAATGATCGTATTTTTAAATAATGAGTCGATAGGTTCAACATGTATTTTCATGTATCAATTAATGAATTATGAATGAAAATACATGATTTCACGATAATTTTATAAATTAATGTGTGCATCAAATGAAAATACGTGATTTTTGGACAATATTATTAATTAATGTGTGTATTAAATGAGAAATAATATAAAAAATAATTATTATTATTATTTAGTAAGAGCTAAGTTAAAAAAAATATATGAAATGAATTAATGCAATATATTAATTTTTGCATACATATATATTGGATATTAATATGGTGAGTTGGTTAGATAATGATATGAAAAAAAATAAAATAAAATAAAATCCCCCCCCCTCCCTCAATATTCATTCTTTGCTCAAACTTGCCCATCTTGGGATCAAGAAAAAAAAATGTATAAAATTAGAATTTTTGGATATCGATAGGTATATTAAATTTATATTATATATATATATATATATAATGTTATATAATTGATTATGTAATGTTATAAATATAACATTATCTATAATTAATGTTGTATAGCATTATGAATTATATCACATGAGAAAAATGTGTAGCATAGGAAATAATTAATTTTTCTATTTATTATATATTATAGCAAATTGTGAAGAGGTTGCATAGCGTCTACTAAAAGCGGACAATGTGTTGATGGTGTAAGCTTTCGGTATTAGGACTCGATATTGGAAATGCGATCGGCAACCAGAAAAGTGTCAGCAATTGATCTTGTCTGTGAGTAGTAATTTGATGTATTTATTTAATATTTTATTTTACTTATGGTTGTTGCCTAATTGTGTGTCACATGAATTGCATATTGCATAGAGATGAGACCTGTTGAGGGGACTTGTGTTCGAGTCTTGCCAAGAACAAAACCCACTACCCGTTCAGCCCATTGTGTGAACGAGGTGTCAAAATGTTGGACAGTATCGGCTTACTAGCGTTGGCCACTGTGCCATTCTAAGTGAGACAAGGCTTGTGATATGAGTACAGATCTTCATATGTGTCGACCTAGCCTTAGGATGAGAGGTTCCAAGGTGTGGACATTGACTTGTGATAGTTCCGAGATAGAGCTGATCGACAGATTTATAGATGTGCCAACCTGGCCTCGAGATGAGAGGTTTCGAGGTACAGACATTGGACTGTGACAGCTTTGAGATAGAGCTGATCGACGAACCTTCAGATGTGGTGACCTGACCCAATGATAAGAGATTCCGAGGTGCAGGAATTGGATCGTGATAGCTCTAAGGTACGAATAATCGATGAATCTTCAGATGTGTTGATCTGGCCTAATGATGAGAGGTTTTGAGGTAAAAACATTAGACCGTGATGGTCCTAAGATAAGAGTGGTATGTTGGTACACTCTGCGAATATATTTTGAGTGGTGCATGGCACACTCTACTAGTTTGTGGGTGGCTACTGTACCGCCTGGTCGGTGGTCCACGATTGTCGAGATACAATAGTATGGCATGGTCGGTGGACCACGATGGTCGATTGATATCGTATATGGCCTAGACAATGGTCACGTCTATCCAGAATGGCAGTATGACCAGAGGATCCTTAAATAGAAAAGAAGGGTGTCGAGTTTAGATATTGGACCTTTGAATCATGACATACTTCATAGCATATTTCATAACATATTAGGCTACTGCATTTTTATATGAATGATTTTACATGCTATTCATCATTGCATTTTATTTGCATGCTTGAAATGTTGCCTGTTGCATTGCATGTAGAATGCTAGATTTATGTAGATGTATTTATTATTACTCACTAAGCTCATGTGGATATTGAGTTCACTACTATTAACATTTCAGGTCCGTCCGGTGTGGATAAGGGGAAAGGTGTGCAGTACGCATGATCTTTTCAAGCCTATGCCTGGTAGATTGTTTTGTTATTTTTCTATTTTGGTATTTTAAATCAGTAAGTACAAGTTTTGAAAAAATTGTAAAGTTGAACTAGGCTCTATAATGTAATTAATGTTAACGACTTCCCTTTTTGTTATATTATTCCGCTTAACTTGTTGTTGTTCACTTTGAATACTATAAATATTTTGATGGCATGGCTTAATAGTAGTCGGTAAGTTTGACTGAGAAGTAGACTTGTCTGACTATTGTGCTAGTCGAACCGCCCGTATGAGGTTTTAGAAGGGTTCCCGACACTAACTATAATAAACATTCATATAAGGTGTTACATTCTATAAATCCACAAAAAGACAGCAAAGCATTCATATGAGACACATATGTTCCTAGCATGCTTCTAAACCATAAATAATGGGAAACACATAGTCATATTTCATATTCAAACCAAATTAATACTAAAGAGTTTCAGGTACTCCCTTCCACCTGTTTCCTTGTTTGATCCCTTTCAATTTCTACCTCGTTGTCTCTAATTCCTCGAGGTCTCAACCTTTAAGATTTATAAATTTAGTACTTGTAATACTTTCAATGTTTAAGATTCAATAATTAACAATCAAGGTCTATGGTGTGCGTAATGGGTATAAAGGGATGATTACTATGTGTTTCAACCCCTAATGACCACACTTTTACATACCTTGCTATTAAGATTTGAAAATGAGTATTTGAATGGGATGAAAAGTTTAAACATAGTTTTTGGTAGTTGCCTCATTTGTTAGAAGGTGTCCAAGATATATTCACGAGTGGTGCTAAAATTCGTACAACACTCTTTTGGAACAGATTTGGTGTTCTAATATGTGATTGTAGTGTTCTCTCTATGCAATTCTCCTTCTATTAACATTTGTAGCCAATAACAGTAGCGCATAAAATGGGTTAAAAGAGATTAAAAACGATCATTAAAGAGAAATGGGTTTGACATCAAATGGGTTTGAATAGATCAAAAACGTTCATTAAAGAGAAACATTTTAGAGATTACTTACAACTAATTTCGAACTCTACTCAATGTTTCGTAGCGGCATAGTTCTCCTCCCATTTATGTTGGAATACTATTTGGAAGGGGACAACTGGTAGGATTCAATCTAGAGCACACAACTAGGGTTCATTGTTTCGTTTAGGATTTTCTGTGAGAATAACGATGGTTGTGCTGTGAGTGAGTGATTAGGGTTATACAACACAATGGATATATATATATATGTGACCGGTTGAGACTTAGGGACTTTTTTGTGTCAACATAGTCCCTCAACCTTCCGTTCCTAGTTTCAATCACAGGACCATGGTCTTAACATGGTCCTAATCACAGGACCACAATCCCAGACTGCGATCCCATGTCTTTCATGAATTTTTATTGCAAGACCGCTGTCCTCCTGACTTGGACCGCGGTCCTCATGTGTACCACTTCTTTTTCTTGAGTCTAAGACGTAGGATGTGGTCTCCACTCACAGGATTTCAATCCCACGGCAACCCAACCACTTTGACACAAGACTGCGGTCCCAATTTTGGAGACCGCAGTCCTTGCGCATAGATTTTTTTTATTTGTTTGTTTGTTTATTTATTTTGTCTATTCATTGTTCTAAAACTTCAGTTATTACACGGCTGACCAAGCCACAGCCCCAAAATCAGAGGCCATGCATTGGTTTCAACTAGATTTTTTTGCAAAATTAGAGGGAAAGGAGAAGAAAAGAGGGGGAAAGAAGGAAGATAGCGGCCCATGCATCGCAACCCAACAGCACGAGCCGTTTGGCCCTTGTGTGAATTAAAACCCAAGCTTATACGTCTGGGCCTATAGGCATGGGCTGCTCATCCCCTTTTTTCTTTTTCTTTTTTTCTTCCTCTTTTCTTTTCTTTTCTTTTTGTTTTTTTTCCCCTTTTTCTCTCTTGTATTATTTATTTATTATAAATTTTTTATTTATTCATTTGCGTTTCATTTTCTTCAAATTTTTTTAATATACTTTAAATTCTAATATTTATACATTTTTTTTAAAAAAAATCAATATTTTTCTCTTAAAAATCAAATAAATTCTTAAAAGTTTATTATTCCTTTTTAAAAATTAAATAATTACCCACAAATCACATTTTTCTCATTAATGTATTCTCTTTTTAAAAATTATATTTGTCAAATAATCTGAATTTCTTCAATTAAATGGATAAACTTAGAAAGAAATTGAGAAAATTTATGTATTTTCATTAAAAATTCAAGAAAATACATGAGAATACATATATCGAACTCATCAACTTGGTATCTAAAATATTAATTGTTATAATATCTATATATAATATTAATATATTAGTATTATTAGTATTAGAATTAGAATATTTTATAGTTTATAGTCTAATATCTATATTATAAGGATTCTATATTCGAAAATTTTGAAATGATATTTTGAATAATAATAATTCAATTATTTAATTAAATTAAATTTATTTTTTCATTCAATAAGTTTGTCATAATCTAAAACATTAATCATGTTAAATATTATTTTAAAAATTAAAAACTTAGTTCGAATACAAGATATCAATCACAAGAAATATCTTACTGGCTTCTCGTGTAAAAATATATTTATTATTAAATACTATTAATAGCGTATTAAATAAATATCTTAATATATTTAAATTTACTTTATTTTTTCTTTTCTTTTTTATTCTATATTTTCTTTATGATTGTTAGTCCTTTTTTAGCTTTTTCCATCGCTTTTCTTTTTCTTTAATATTTTTTTATTTTCCATATTTTTTTCTCATTTCATATTTTATTCTTTGTTCCGTTATTTATTTTTTATTATATATATATATATATATATATATTACTTTTCTTTTTCTCTCTTCTTATAATTTTTTTCCTTTATTAATTTCCTTTTTTTGTTCACCTTCTTCTTTCTTTTATTTTTTAATATTGTAATTTTCTTTTTTTTAATGTTTTTATTTCATTTTTATTTTTTTGGTTATCTTCTTTTTCTTTTTTTTCTTTACTCCATTTTATTTTATTTTCTCTCTTTTCTCAAGAACATTATTAGGGCCTTTAATTCAATATTAACACTTAATATAATAATTATTAATTATTAATCTTATTTATTTATTCATCATTTTATATTTTTTCGTTAGCATTATTGCTATTCATATTATTCTATAATAATTGATCACAAATATCGCCATCTTATTCTACTATTATATCATCGTTATTTTTATTTTATTTTATTTTATTTTTTTAAATATTCAATAATAATAAAATTCATTATTTTTTCATTGCCTATCGATTGCATTTCGAAGATCATTTCATCAAGTTTATGATATTATTATTATTATTATAACTATTGTTATTTATTTATATCAATCTCATTACTATCAGTTATATTATTATCATTATTTATTACTTTTTCTCATTAAACTTATTTCTTCTTTTTTTTATTTTTTTTCAAAAAACCCTTCATAACCTCATTTATGTGAATTTTGTAATTTAGACAAAACTTCTTTGTTTCCCTACGCTTGGGTTTTAGTCCTCGTGATCTATGCTTCGGTTCAAATTAAGATTTGCAACACCCCTCAGATGATCAACAAACGAAATATTAGTTTAGCATTTAATAAGTCACTGTGATAAATTTAATAACCACACTCATAATGTGCTTTTGTTTAAGAAATGCATTTGAAGATTCTCGTACAAATGAGAATCTTTAATGGTCATAACTTTGGACCAAGGGATTGCATGTCTTAGAGAAGAAAATGAAAGCTTTCCAATGTTTGTAATACCAGGCAATCTGGGTTTAAGGTAAAACAACTCAAAAACCAGATTTAGTTGCATGTTAGGATCCTCTTTGCATGGCCAAATGACTTGCTACATAGCTCATGGGTTGTCATGCAAGG
This sequence comes from Tinospora cordifolia, assembly GCA_030144865.1. Lineage (NCBI taxonomy): Eukaryota > Viridiplantae > Streptophyta > Magnoliopsida > Ranunculales > Menispermaceae > Tinospora > Tinospora cordifolia. Next base: position 7,526 of record JAJIYU010015334.1, read on the forward strand.
TCCTTGCTGTCCAGGGATAGAAGTCAGGCTAGCAGCCCTACCTGACTATAACACCCTGACCCTCGAATTTTGTTGCATACACCACTGACTAGACATTTACGTCTCTTGCCTCAAGACGGAATCATACAGTCACTTTCGCTTTCACTATCCAGAGACGGGGATATTGCATGTAGTTCTTTCCTTTCTCACACCATTCCAATAAAATATTAGAGTGCGGAAACATAAATAATATTATCATGTAAGATTTAGAATAGGGATGACATGTCTAAAAATAGTAACATAATTAAACTTTGAGATAAATAAAATACTTAGGCCCAATGCCTAAGTTCGAATGAATTTAATCAATAAAGACATGGCCCCATGGCCTAGTTTTTATAGACAAAAATATGAATCAAATGCAGGTCTGAAGCCTTACAACTAAAAATAGTAAATGATCTTCTAACTCCTACTTATCCTCAATAGTAAGGGCATCATTACTACAAAATTTATCTCTGCCACTCATCAACACACGTCCTTCACGATTTTTTATTCTAGGACTGCGATCCTCACGTAGACCACTTCTTTCTCACAACTTTGAGATGCAAGACTGCAATTTCCACTCATAGGATCACGATCCCACGACAACCCAACTACTTTGACACAAGATTGCAGTCCCAATTTTGGGGACCGCATTCCTTGTGTGTAGATTTTGTTTGTTTGTTTGTTTGTCTGGTTTGTCCATTCATTGTTCTAAAACTTTGGTTATTACACGAATAACCAACCCACAACCCCAAAACCGAGGTCCAACACTGGTTTCAATTGAAAATTTTTGAAAAAATGGAGGGAAAGGAGAGGAAAAGAGCTAGAAAGAAGGAAGATGGGGCATGGGCAGGCCCACGCATGACAACCCAATGCATCGGTTTCAACTGGAAATTTTTAGAAAAATGGAGGGAAAGGAGAGGAAAAGACAGGGAAAGAAGGAAGATGGCACATGGGCCGGCCCATGCACTGCAACCCAACATCATCGACCGTTTGGCTCGTGTGTGAATTTTAGCCTAGGCTACTCATCCACTTTTCTTTTCTTTTTTTTTTCTTCCTCTTTTCTTTTCTTTTCTCTCTTTTTCCCCTTTTTCTCTCTTATATTATTTATTTATTATAAATTTATTATTTATTCATTTGCCCCTCATTTTCTTCAAGATTTTTTTTGATATACTTCAAATTATAATATTTATACATTTTTTTCAAAAATAATATTTTTCTCTCTGAAATTAAATAAATTCTTAAAAAAATTTATTCTTTTTTAAAAATTAAATAATTATCCCAAAAATCATATTTTATCTCTAAAAGTCACATTTTCTCATTAATTAATGTATTCTCTTTTCAAAAATTATACATTTTTTAATTAATCCAAATTCTTTCAATTAAATGGATAAAATTAGAAAAATTGGAGAAAATTAATGTATTTTCATTAAAAATTTAAGAAAATACATAAAAATACATGTAACACCCCAATTTTCAACCGGACCTTCCGTTACATACTATGGGTCGTCGTCCGTTAAAATCAAAATGTTACTTAAAAATTTCGTTCCATCAAAACTTCTTTTCTTTCAAATTTAGGTTCCAGTCAAGTGCTTCTAAATAAATATTTGAAAGTACATGTTACACAAAACCCAAGATCCAAATAATTTTTCATTAGGTTCAGCGAATTTTTACAGCTATACAGTTTACGCTAAAAAGTTGAAGTCAAAATTTAACATTCAAATGCAACGGAAACATTTTTAAACTTCTATTAAATCAATAATTGTTAAATATATAATATCGTTTAAGGATATAATCAACTGAAATTAAAATCAAAATAAACAATTACAAAACATTGAAATTAATCTCAAAATGAAAGTTATGCATTAGGTTCTATTGCAATTAATTTAATAAAATACAACCTCTAAATCCACCTATCTCAGACAACCTCCCCCATGAGGTGTCTAATCAGAAATGCAAGTCCTCTGACGTAGACTGATATGAGCTACGTCCAAGTGTTCCTAAAAAATAAAATGAAAATGAGTTTGAAAGCCCAGTGGATCATTCCTACACATCACACGCATTAGACAAACCTAATCCAAAACATTACAAACACTTCCAAACATTAGGTGTTTCAAACATTCATTTGGTTTTGGTCGAAGTCTAAGACCGGAAGAGGGTTGAGATGTCTCTGGTTATTCCCTGTGATCTAAGCCAGAAACACATCTCAAGTAACGCCCAAGGCCTGTTACTTGTCAAAGTCACAATCCGAGGGAGTATACTTGCTAGAGTACCATCTCTCATAGACCTCTAGCTGTCCCAGACAGCTCAGGGTTGAGAATACCTACGATCCACCTTATAGGTCGTCGATCTCAAGCAGTGGCATATGGGAGATACCACCTTGATCCGCTTCAGGCTCGTCGATCACGCTGGTACATGGATTCTTAATAATCCTTTGTCTTATTTTAGTTTTACAAACAAGCATCAATCATCCAAACATTTTCACAATTTAATGGATAGTTTCTCAAATTATGCAAATAATGCAATAGTAATCTGAATAAATAACAAATGTTATAAAATGTTATTTACATAATAGTCAAATGAATAACTAATGCTACCTAATGCATTTCCTCTATTTATATATATCAAGAAATATTTATGCGTGAAATGAAAGAGTCGTCATTCAGTCACATCATCATACAAGCACTCCAAACAATTCTATCAATTTCATAATAAAATTTCTAATAACCTAAAACTATTTACATAAATGTTTCGAATTTTAGATCTATATAATACAAATGAGCAAGGAAATCACGCCCACCTAATTTCACCGATCTTCAAGGCTCCCTTGCTTTCCTTCGAGCTATTTGATATTCCAAAATTGTAAGAATTTAAAATTTAACGCTTTATAAAATTATTCTTAAGCTTAAATAATTTTTAAAATAAAATAATTATGAAATTTAAACATAAATTTCAACTAAATTTATTCAGGTCAAAATGAGGTCTTTAATATTGAAGTAAAAGTCATTCTTATTGATTTCTAGATTTTCAATGTTTATTAAAATTTAAGTTCAAGAATACTTTTATGCTTATATTGTAAAAAATAGTAATTTCTAATTTAGACCTTTAATTTAAAACTAAAACTCTTATAAGTAAATTCAAGCTTTTATGATTTATTCATTCCTAATTAAATCTATTTAGATTTAAAACTAATAATTTAAAAACACTATAACTAAATTTTAAGTTCTAAAAAATTAAATCACTTATGTTCAATAAATCTTATTTCACTTGAAATAAGATTGTTATATCTAATCTTGAACTAAGTTTCCGAATCACTACTATCACATTAGAATTCCTAAATCACTCTTTTTGACTAATTATTTTCTTTCAAAATAATAAATCTAAATTATGAATTTTCTTAAATTCTATATTCTAAAATAAAATTATTTTATTTTAAGACTTTTTCTTAATTGTTTTAGTTAATTTCTGTTTCAATAATTTTTTTTATTTATTATTTACACCTAGCTAAATAACATTAAATCGTATTTCTAAACTTCTGTATTTATAATTCAAGCATTTATCAAATCCACTAGCACAAAAATCAATATTTCTGCTAAAATGTCGAAATAATTTTTTTTTAAGTTTTATCTTGTTTTTGGATCAAAATTCATCAAAATAAATTTCCTACTATCTAAAACTTTAAAATTTAAAATTTTTGCGCAGATCACATTAGCTGCAACCTTTTCTAGTTCGAGAATCACCCATATCAACAAGCTAAAACTCAATTCTGAATTTCACAATTCATTTCCACATCCAGCAAATGAACCCACGTAACCAACATCAAATCCATACAATTTATTTTCCAGCAACTCCAATTTACGATCCAATAACTTAAACACATTCAATTAAATTTCCAGCAAGATCAAATCCCTTACATTCTTCAATCACCACCATCAATCAAACGCACCAAAACCGTCCCATTCAACCCACATACACACACCTCACGGCTTGCACAACTAAATCAGAAAATTCAATCTTTCAAAGTCAAGTTCTTCGTACAATATCACCCAAACCAACAGAATCTGAAGATGCCCCAAATCTGGACATCAAGATCACGCACAAACAACAAGCCACAAATCTGGTTTCCTTGCCCTAGGACGCTCAACACAGACCAGCAAAACACGCCCACGAACCAGAGAAGAAAAATCAAAACCAGATCATGCTCCTCCTTCAATGGCCATCTTCATCTTCTTCTCTTTTTATTCGTCAAACAACCACCAAGAACTAGAAAATCAACCCAGAAATTAGTTCGTCGAATCTGGATTTCACCACGTCCCCAAACCAAATCACGTCCTCTATTTTTCTGGTAGCATATCACGGCCAGCAGCAGTCCATTTTCAGATTTTCTTCTTGTTTCATCACGGTTCTTCTTCCTCTGTTTTCGTTCCACCAATTTCTGCATTTCCCCTTCCTTGAATCACGACCAGAAAGCCCCCAAAATCTGAAATTTCGTTCTTCATTTCTCAAATCACAACATCCCCTGTTCTTATGCCCAAATCACACATCACGGCCAACAACTTTCAAAAAAATGGATTGCACATCAGATTCACGGCACACACACCAGCAGCAACATCCTTCACGGTTTCCTGCCCAAACCAAAACTCCAAACCATCAAAATCATGATTTTCTTTGCCCCAAATGAAAAATGAAATCAACCCCTAATCACGTTTCTCTTCATTTCAATCCAAACCAAAATCCCCAAACAAAAATCCAGATTTTGTTCTTCTTCAATGCACGAGCTCTTCCTCTTTTCTTCTTGTTCGTCACACCACAAATCAATAAAAATCCGGATCACGAAATTTCTGAAAATTTTTCTTCATCTTTGCTTCTCATCTTCGTTCATTCTTTGATCTTCACTAGTAAACCATTTCAAAGTCAAAAGTCCCTATTCTTCTTCATTCTTCTTCCTTCGTTTTTCCAAAAATTTCGTCCTTTTTTTTTTTCTGATCAAACAATGTTTATTTGTTTGTTTATATATATTTTTTATTTGTTTGTTAACCAAAAATCGAATCTTTATTTATTTGTTTGTTTATGCATTTTCAATCATTCAATAAAATTTTTTTCAATAATATTTTAATTTCATTTCTTAACCACCTCTTAAATTCTTAATCCACTGCTATTTGATTATTTTTTTCAATAATATT
>JAJIYU010015335.1:0-12725 GCA_030144865.1 Tinospora cordifolia
GATCTCTAACTCCAATATGTCCATCATAAGTTATGGTCACAAGTTGTGTCATTAGAGTTCTAGCCAGTGATTTAGTGGAAATGGTAAAGTGTTCCTCTAAGGCTTGTAGTATTCCTTAGCCAATGGAATGTCTAAAATGGTTCCTCTAATGTACTTAGGAATATTATTCTTAATGTACATTAGGCTTAAACAGTTGGATCGCTCCCATCGCTCCCATTCTTTCTTTATCTCATGAATTCTCTTCCTGCGCAATTTGATGTTTTTAAATTTACTTACAATGCGCAGAAAGAGAAGTGGAAACTGACTGAATTAATTAGTTATTGTGCTCAAGAAGAAGAGCGACTCAAAAAGAGTAAGCTCGAAGAAGCACATCAAGTGGGACAAAAATCAGTCATTACCTCAAATAAGCATACAAAATTTAAGAAATCTGAATATCTTAATAAGACCAACACTGAAGCTGGACCCAGTTGAATGCATAAACCAAGCGGGAAGAAGAGAGTACAATGTTTTTTCTGTAAGAAACGAGGTCACCTAAAGAAAGATTGTTTTGGCTATCAAGCATGGCTTGCAAAGAAAGGTAGCATCCATTGTCCAGTGTGTTCAAAGTCTAATTTAGCTACTGTCCCACCAAATAGTTGGTGGATCGATTCAGGAGCCACTATTCATATTTCTAATTCTATGCAGGCATTCACAAAGAGCCAGAAGGTCAATCCCAACCAAAGAACACTAACAATGGGTAATGGGGTTGAAGCTCAAGTTCGAGTTGTTGGCACAGTACGCCTAGTATTAGATAGTGGTTTTTCTCTTCTTTTGGATGACGTACTTTTTGTTCCTTTTATGTCTAGAAACTTAATTTCTGTGTCAAGACTTGTTAAACAAGACTTTGAATTTTGCTTCCGCAAAAGTACTCTATCCATATTCTATGACTTTAATTGTATTGGTTCTGGATCTTTAGTTGATAATCTTTATATGTTGAACCTTGATACCTCATTTTCTCAATCTATTTTATCATTTAATGTGAGTACCAAACGTAATGCTGTTAATGTTCATTCCTCCATGTTGTGGCATAGACGTTTAGGTCATATATCTAGAGCAAGACTAGAAAGATTAGTCAAAAAAAGAGTCTTGAACACACTAGATTTTTCAAATTTTGGTTTTTGCACTAATTGTGCTAAAGGTAAAATGACCAAATCTATAAGTAAGGGTGCTACTAGGAGTAATGAGCTTTTAACTCTTGTACATACTGACATTTGTGACCCATTTCATATTGCAACCATCACTGGTAACAAGTACTACATAACATTTATTGATGATTATTCTCGCTATGGTTACGTGTATTTGATTGGTGAGAATGCACAGGCTCTGGATGCATTTAAATTATATAAAACAGAAGTTGAATGACAACTTGACAAGAAAATCAAGGTTGTTCGTTCTGATCGTGGTGGTGAATACTACGGTAGGTACGATCAAACAAGTCGAAATCCAGGGCCATTTGCTAAGTATCTACAAGAGTGTGGTATAATAGCCCAATATACTATGCCAGGCACACCTGAGCAAAATGGGGTTGCTGAAAGAAGAAATCGCACTCTTATAGATATGGTTAGGTCTATGTTAAGTCATTTGGACTTACCTGAATTCTTGTGGGGTGAAGCTTTAAAAATTGTTGCATATATTCTTAATAGAGTGCCTTCAAAGGCAGTTACCAAAACACCTTTTGAGTTATGGACAGGTAGAAAACCTAGTCTTAATCATTTGCTGTTTGGTGTTGTGCAGCAGAAGCTAATTATATAATCTACATGAAAGAAAACTTGATCCCAGAATAGTCACTTGCTCATTTGTTGGTTATCCAGAGCGATCTAAAGGTTATAGATTTTATTGCCCATCAAATAGTACCAAATTAATTGAGACTTTGAATGCTAGGTTCATTGAAGATGATACTAATAATGTAGGTAAGAAGCCCAGACACACGGTATTTGAGGAGGACCATTCATTGGATTTCATTCCTCAAAATACAATTTCATTTCCAGTTGTTACCATGTCAGATAGTGATGAAAGTCACCAAGAGTCTGATGAGCACATACCTCATATGGAAACTACAGTTAATGACATCTCAATAAAACCAATAGCTAACATGCCATTAAGGAGATCATAGAGAGAACGGAGACATGCTATACCAGATGACTATATAGTCTATCTACAAGAATATGATTTTGACTTAGGTGATGAAAATGATCCAAAAACATTTTTTGAAGCCAAGAATTGTATTCATGCTCCTAAATGGTACGATGAAATGAAAGTTGAGTTAAACTCTATGTATAAGAATGATGTTTGAGATCTAGTTGACTTACCTAATGGCGTCAAACCCATTGGTTGTAAATGAGTATTTAAAACCAAAAGAAACTCCAAAGGTAAAGTTGAAAGATATAAGGTCAGGCTAGTTGCTAAGGGTTTTACTCAACAAAAGGGCATTGACTATAAAAAAACATTTTCTCCTGTATCCAAGAAAGACTCCTTTAGGATTATAATGGCATTGGTAGCTTCTTTTGACCTAGAATTACATCAAATGGATGTTACTACTGCATTTATAAATGGTTCTTTGTTTGAGGATGTTTATATGGTTCAACCATAAGGTTTTGAAATTGAAGGCAAATAACATTTAGTTTGCAAGTTGAAAAAGTCCATATATGGATTAAAACAAGCTTCTAGTCAATGGTACTTAAAATTTGATGAGGTAATACAATCTTTTGGTTTTGAAGAAAATAAAATTGATGAGTGCATTTATTCCAAAGTAAGTGGGAGAAAATTTAATTTCTTAGTTTTGTATGTTGATGATATATTACTAGCTACCAATGATCTAGGAATGTTGCATGAGACTAAAGATTCTTTATCTCAAAATTTTGAGATGAAAGATCTTGGTGAGGCTTCTTTTGTCCTTGGCATAGAGATTCGCCGAGATAGATCTCGTGGACTTCTTAGACTGTCACAAAGAACCTATATTGATAGGATTCTTAAAAGATTCAACATGCAAAACTGTAAATGTGGAAATGCTCCTATTATTAAAGGAGATAAATTTGGCTAGTTCTAGTGTCCGAGAACAAACCAAGAGCGGGAACAAATGAAAGACATTCCATATGCTTCTTTTGTTGGAAGTCTTATGTATGCTCAGGTTTGCACACGGCTAGACATTGCATTTGCTGTCGGAATGCTTGGAAGATATCAAAGTGATCCAGGTTTGGATCATTTGGAAAACGGTAAAGAAGGATTTAAGATATCTGCAACGCACTAAAGATTTTATGCTCACATACAAAAGGACAGATGTACTTGAAGTAATCGGTTACACGGATTCTAATTTTGTTGGTTGTTCGGATGGTAAGAAATCCACTTCAAGTTACATTTTTATTATGGCTGGAGGAGCGGTGTCATGGAAAAGCATGAAACAAACCTTGACAGTTTCATCCACTATGAAGGCAGAGTTTATAGCTTGTTATGAGGCCACTTCACAAACACTTTGGTTACGGAATTTCATCTCAGGGCTTCAGGTGGTCGATTTAATTTCTCGCCCTTTGAAGATTTTCTGTGACAACTCTGCAGCAGTTATGTTTTCTAAGAATAACAAGAGTTCTGGAAGGTCAAAACATATTGACATTAAGTATTTTGTTGTTAGAGAGAGGATTCAGAACCAGCTAGTGTCAGTGGAGCACATTGGTACACGACATATGATTGCTAATCCCATGACTAAGGGTTTGCCACCTATGTTGTATAACGAGCATGTTACTCACATGGGTCTTGTGGACTCTTTTGATGTACTTAGTTAGTGGGAGTTATTGTAATGGCTCGTTCCGACACTTGGTATTTGTGATCACATTTATTTATTATTGTTGTTAGCCTCTCTTATATAATGTCTTTCCATATTGGTACACATGTGTATGGAAAATTGTATTGTGTCTTATTATAAGACATGTTGTGTCCTTAAATGACACTGTTGTGTCCTTTATTGAGATACTGTTGTGTTTTTCATTGAGACACTGTTGGACCTAAGCATGACATTTATTTTGAGTCGACCAATGTACATGCATTATGAGATTTATCATTCTTCTCTTCACTTGTTTTGTAATATCATTTAAATAAAGTTCAAGTGGGAGGATATTAAACAATGAACTTTATTAATTAATAATCATATAATTTATAATTAAATTAAGTGGGAGAATGTTATATATATTTGGTTTATTTATAAATTATAAAGTTAACTATCTAATATTAAAGGGTAAAATGGTAAAGTAAAGGAAGTTATGGAGTTGGTTGATGGAACCAACTCCAATAACTGAATAAGATATAGAGTTGGTTGATAGAACCAACTCCAATAACTAAATTTTCTATTATAAATATACAACAACAGGTCCCAATCTTTCACAATAAAATTTTCAAAAAGAAATTCTGTGTTTACCAGTTTTTTGCTCTCCATCAAGCTTTGCACAAAAAAAAAAGAAGTGAAAAGATTGAAGATTTGTTGATTCTTTCTTGGCATCTACATGATAAGAGGTATGTTTATTTATTTATTTTTATTGTGATTCATGGAGATCCTGTGTGAAAATTTTTTATCATTGTTTGCATTCATGCTAGTGTAGTCATGGTATGTGATTCATTTTTAATGTGATTTCAAATCCTCAGCAGTTGCATAAGTTCCGAAGATGACGCTAAACTCTCTGTACGGTAGCCGCCATTTCTTTGTAAATCGCGGTTTATGAACTTACTTCAGCCAGTGGCACTGCTTCTTTGTTTCTTGACCGTATGCATATAGCAGTTTATTGTTACTTTTCTGAAAGCTCGGTCTCAAACATCAATGGCAACGTCGGATTGTGAATCTTTTGAACAGAACGCCACTGAGTAAGTTTCTATCCATTTACATTGAATGTCATTCATATCTTATTAATCTGCTGCTTATACTGTGTTTATTTGAAAATATTTATACTTTAATCATCTTCTTTTACTTCCTTTTAATCTTCTTCTTCATCCTTTTTTTTTTTTTTTTGGTCAAACTAATTCTGTCCGTGGGGGAAAAAAATACACAAAAAGACAGAAAAAGAAGCAAAAAACCAAAAAATAAATTTGGGATAAGAATATTTTGAATAAATTTGTAAAACTATCAGTTGAGTTCAATTTATGATGCCAATTAAACCAATTAAGTTCATTGTTAACTGAATTAAATTAATATTATATATATAATATAAAATATTATCACTGGTTCATCATTCGGGTCAAGTTGAGGTAATAATCATTAACCTTTGGAAGAAGGTTAGTCCAAGTTAAAAGACAGGCAAGTCCAAACTTACAAAAGAAAATATTCTTAAATCAACTTGGTAACTGTAGAACGTCACCTCAACCACGCTAAGAAAAAACCAGTTCTACCATTTTAAACTTAAGAAAAAAAAATTGGAAACATATAATTTAGTCGAGGAAGTTGAGATTGTTACTTATAAGACTTGTTAAATTTCATTGAGATTCTCAATCACTTCAAGATTGATGTTATCTTGTGCGATTGCTTCCATCTACAATTATAAAAGTTTATAATAAAAGAATTATACTCAATATATAATTTAAAAACTTGTTCAAAATTAGCAGTTAATTTATATGTGTGATTTTCTTGTCGAAATGGAAAAATTAAGCACATCAACATTTATCAAAATTCCTATAATTATAGGTAATGGAGAGACATCTTGGTTGTTCTACATAATTTTTTTCTAAAAGCAATGAGGTATCTACTTGGACTTGATGAAGTACTATAGTTTTATTGGAAGGAATATAATTTTCCAGGGGAAATTAGAAAAAAAAAAAAAAAAGTAAGCAAGTTACAGCGAGGATAGCTCAGTTGGGAGAGCGTCAGGCTGAAGATTCGAGGGTCGCGTTTCTTGACTTTTGTTTATTTGCAATTGAAAATTCAAAGGTGGTATTAATTTATTACTTTTTGGTCCAACAGCAAGCGAGGATAGCTCAGTTGGGAGAGCGTCAGACTGAAGATCTGAAGGTCGCGTGTTCGATCCACGCTCATCGCAAGAAGTGAACTTTGCTTTTATTTATTTGTAAGTTATGGTCGCTCCATTCTCACCCAAAATCTTAAATCTTTTTTTGTTTTTATTTGTTTTCTTCTGCCACGGTTTCAGGGAATTTTCGGAGGAGATTATGCTGGTTTTTGTTCTCTTGCAAATAATCTCGGAGCAATTTATGTTTTATTATCATTTTTTATGTCAAAAAAATTTCCCTAGTAGGAGTGAAAGTAGTTAGTTTTATCAACTCAAGATAGTGAGAATCTGCTGCTTGGTGACTTGAATCGTTGTGGATCGGTGGAAAAAAAAAGGGAAAAAAGAAAAAAATTGACGCACTTGTTTCTCTAAATCTTCTGTGGGATTAAGTTAGTGTCGATCAGCCGTTTTCGATTTAAGCTAATCGGAGAAAGAGTTATTATTATTATTTTTTAAATTCACAGTTGTGCAGGAAATGTTTGATTAATTGCCAGAAAGAAAGAGAGAGAGAGAGTGAGAGAGAAAGAAAAACCCATTGCCGATTAATTTGTCGTGGAAGGTTTTCAATATCTTCTGTGATTAGGGAATTTTCTTTGCCGAAGAAAGATTGCTAGAATTGCAGAGATAAAGTGTCAGAGAAGCTCGTTGAACTGAACCTGTAGCTTTCAGGATGAGAAACACTTACGCTCTCTGAATTGCGAGTATCTTCAGTTTTTCTTGGGGCGTAAAAAAGAGAACTGAGAGTATTTTCTGATGATTGCCTCTGCGTCCTTATTCTTGTATGTTTCTTTAAATGTTCGTTTCTTTTTTTTTTTTTTTTTTATCTATTGTTTAATTGTTTGATTGATTAGGCGGTTGTTTATGCTCATGCTGTAGTTACTGTACTTGGTCAATTTTAGCTGCCAGATGGTAGATTATCGTTGCGAAAACTATGATTTTAATGCGATTTGCATTCAGTGAGATGAGTGTAGGGTTTTAGGTTTGATTATCAGAGAGATTGTTTTGTTTTGCCTATGTTTATCATCAAGTTTATCCATACCAGCTCTTGTGTGCAAATTGATAACTAGATGAGCTTTTTCTTCAAGTGAGGCTTGAAGATGGTTGAACATATTTTCAAGTTGACCATGTATGGAAAAATGGGTCCTGGTTTATTATAGAAGTTTGAAGGGCCTTTAAAAGAGCAGGATCTCCTTCCTTAAAAGAGCAGAATCTCCTTCCTGACAAACTAGTCATTGCCGTGGATATGCATGCCAGTCTTAAGTTTTGATTAGGAAATGGAATTTTAGTCTTTTGAATTTTTAAGGATGGTCAAATAAAAAAAATCCAATCCAAGAAATAATAGATTGATCGTTGTCTGGCAAGTTTCATGTCTAAAGAAAACTGTTCAGATAAACGATGTAATCCGTTGGCACATGTACCTAGTACCACTACCTAGAGTATATCATTGAATGGGAAATATTTATGATATAGTATTGGGGGAAGCTTCTCGTAAAAAAGCTTTTTTGAATAAATGCTGCAATCTGCTGGTTCATACCCCCAATACACCAATGAATATTTTATCGAAGTGGAGCATTGGGGAATATTTTTTATACGAATTATGATAAAGTTAGAAATTTCAATTGGATTATGACCCAAAGAGTAATAAAAAATTTCTCTAATCAAAATAGAGGCCCCATCTAGCGTGTATACATATATAATTGAAATGCATTTATAAATTCTCTATGACCGATTCATGAATTTGGAATAGCCCTTAGGGGTAAAGGGTTTTTGTTGAGATATCTGAAAAGGGTATGGGATTCTTAAACTGCCATGGAACCATAATAGAAAAAACATATTCATCAATTGATTTGTTCCTGTTTCATTGGTTCAATATCAGAAAAGGGTGACAACTGGCGTACCCTGATAAAATGGATGATTCTGTTTGAGGTGGGATAAGTTGTTTGCACCTACGTGGGGTGGTACATTGGTACACGGATTCCCCATACTGTCCTTATGCTTGTATCTCTTATTGCATAAATTTTTTGACAGAAAACGTTCACAAGAAGAATGAATATATTGATTATAAAGTTTGTTGGTTTGCTTCAATTCTTTTTGTTACTGCAATTGGTGATTCCAAAAATTGTCTGGAGATAAAACTAGATAACTTGCTACTCTAAATGATGATTTAAATGCACAGTCATTTTTCTGTACTTTTAAGTGAAATACTGGTTAATGTTTTTAAAATTTTTGTATAGAATTTTAATTTTGAGTGCAGAGATAAGTTATCCAGAAATAGAAGCCAACTTTTAGTTGCTAAGTCAATAATTTCGATATTGAATATCTTTCGAACTTGTATTGGAGTATGGCTTGATTGTGCTTTGTCTTTCAGAAATGTTCAGTCTAAATTGACAGGGATTTAGTTGTATCCAGATTTTGCTTTTGACACAATTTTGTAAGCAGTTACATAATTTGCAAAGATACTAAAACTTTTGTTCAGTAGCCACCACATCTATGTCCATTGAAATGGCATTTCAAATTTGTTAGATGTCAAGTTCCTATAGATCATACCTTTTGGCATGTATACTTATTTCAGACACTGGTGCTTTTTTTGACAGTTGACATTGGGCAATTTATTGTTCCTTGTGAGGGTGTTCTGAAGGCTCGGTATCAGTCACTAGGCTGGATTGGACATCCTTTAACGGAAATACTATCAAAACATTGTCATTATCATTTGAACTTGATCTCGTGTCTTCATGTTTTCTCTGATGTGAACAAATAACGTACTATCTAGTTTGTGGCAGAAGAAATGGAAGTCCTTTCATGTTACATGCCATGTGCATCCCTTCCTCGTGCTTCTCTTCTATCCAGTGGTCATCAAGCTAGCCATAAAAACATATCAATTGTTAGTGGTAAGGTTCATTCGTAATGTGTTCTTGTGTTTGATGAATGACTATACTGAATTCTATATGCTAAAGACACCCATTAATAGCAGTTGTATATTTGTTTATTTTTTCTCTTCTCAATTTTTTTTTCCTTTTATATGAAGCTCAATTAAATCGTGAGCCTCAATGTTCTTTTTATTCCTTCCACAGTTCAAAGAAAGAGCTCAGGGTCGCAAAGTGCACATTTCAATGAATGTTGGAACAGGTTTAAGCAAAAAATAGAACTCTCTAGACCATATTATGTGATTGGCCGGTGTTGTGATTCTGTGCCCAGAGATACTGTTGTCAGATCTGAGCTCACTGGAGCTGGGTCCCCGGATGCCTCCTACTTATTGACAGGCATACAAGAAAACATTCTGATATTGATATTGTTATATTTTTTGTTATGAACCTTGAGAACTGAACAATCTTTTTTCTGGTTTGCAGACGTCCATTTGGTTTCAAGAGTTAGAGGGGTTTGTTTCTATGCTGTAACAGCTTTTGTTGCCATCTTTCTCTTCATGGTGATGTTGGTGGCCCATCCTTTTGTTCTCCTATTTGATCAATATCGAAGAAGTGCCCATCACCTTGTTGCAAAGATTTGGGCAGCATTAACTATTTTTCCATTCTTTAAGGTTGAGTTTCAAGGATTAGAAAATTTGGTCTCACCAGATACTCCGGCAGTGTATGTTTCCAATCATCAAAGCTTTTTGGATATTTTTACTCTTCTGACTCTTGGGAGAAGCTTCAAGTTCATTAGCAAGACAGGGATATTTATCATTCCTATTATTGGATGGGCCATGTACATGATGGGTACCATTCCTCTTAAGCGCATGGACAGCAGAAGCCAATTGGTATTTTTTTTTTTTTTTCGTTTCGTAACCCTTTTCTTTCACTTCTCACTAATTTTTTTTACATATTTTTTTTAAATCATATATAGGATTGTCTTAAAAGTTGCATAAATCTTGTGGGAAAGGGAGCATCTGTCTTTTTCTTTCCAGAGGGAACTAGAAGTAAAGATGGAAAATTGGGTGCTTTTAAGGTGAGACTTTTATTCATAAACTCTCTTTAACGTATGTATCCTTTTGAATTTCGATTGCTAATCTGTTGAAGTCTCAGACTTCACAAAATGATAATCCCAACTCTTAATACGCAACTCAACTCAATTAAGCCTTCCAAAATTACATGGTTTAGCAACATAAATCTGCTTTGGTTTTCTAGATTCATGTTAGTTAGTCAATGTGACAAATTTTACTTGTCTGTCAGCCGTGGAACACTACCCTCCTTTATTTGGGCTTGGGATCTACCATGTGTCAGGATGTGCAAATATACTCAGTAGCGACAAAAGTACAAAATGACACTTCTAGTATACTAAAAATACATTCAATTAAAATTGGAGGTTGTAGATAGTGTTGAGAAATAGTATATTTGACAATATCTAATTTATAATCATCTTTTCCAAATTGGAGAATGGGTTTCTCAATGTTATCTTTTATAGTTCTTGCAATCTTCAGTCACAGTTCTTTCATAATTTATTATTAATACTTCCTTGGGGTGGCTGGTAATAGAATGAAATGGAGTGTTAGCTTGTTTTAATCAGCCTTTCCCTCTTGATTTGATGAAAGTCTTGTCAATACTAATGCTAAATAGAGAATTAGCTGTTCTTCACTTTCTTCTCTCCTTCTCATGTGCACTAGTCTGCTACTTTTTATTTAATTAAAAATGTCAATTATAAATTGTTTCATCATTTTTATGCATTATTTTTCTTAGTTCTTACACTTCTTTGCCCTTGGTTTCAACATCCAGAAGGGGGCCTTCAGTGTTGCTGCAAAAACTGGAGTGCCCGTTGTGCCTATAACTCTTATGGGTACTGGCAAGCTTATGCCTGCGGGAATGGAGGGTACAATGAGCTCTGGTTCGGTGAAAGTTGTCATTCATAAGCCCATAGTAGGAAAGAACCCAGATGAGCTGTGTGAGAAAGCAAGGACTAGCATCGCAAGTTCTCTAATTTCATACAACTAAGATCACCATGCTACAAATCTCTAGAATCTCCTACATTTCAGGCAGACGGTTCTGACCTTTGGTGCAGATTGGAGGGATATTTTGTTTTTTCTTCAAATAAGAAGGTAGTTATACTTTGGGCTTGGCGTTTTCAATTTTCATTCTTCTCTTGATTGGTCTACACGTTTAATCAATTGTGAGTATGCCATACACTTTTGAGTCATTTGGCAAGGGTAATCTGAGGCACATGAACGTGAATTATGAATATTTTCATACTATAATAATATAAAATTTTTATAATTCTCGTTCTAATTCCTAAGATTATCTCCTATCAAACAACCCCTTTTGTGACATATCTTTATGCCAAACCACATGAACTTTCTCTTTTCTCACATCTGCAGATTTCCCGTTTCTGAAGCAGCTTTAAGAAAATGGTTGCATTAATCTCACAAACTTTTGGCTCTCAACAGTTGCAGCTAGTTAGGTTTCTCAACCACGATCTTGACGAAGTGTATACAGATACAGAGCAAATTTGGCTTATTAATTCTTTCATCAGAACCCTCCATCGGTTCCCTAAATCCGTATGAAACAGGTCTGGCTTATTGTATTGTAGTTGAACCTTTGTTACGTTAATTGGATTTAGGGCCTAAATAACCTGTGCTGGTAGCTGTTGAGCTTTTGTGCTTGGTGTTGTTTGTTCGTCAGTTAGAAGCTGATTCACGGACCCTCTTCGATTGTTTATTTTATGTTAGTTAATGCCCATGGAATTTGATGATTTGCAGTCTTAATTTACTCTATTTTGGAAACTAGTTAACTTTAGTTTCAATGGTTTAGCACATGGTATGGTTGGTCTCAGGTTTGAACTCAACAAGCATTTTAGGAGATCTTTTGAAATTTATTTGATTTATTTAGTTTTTGTTTCCCTTTTCATGTGTATATATGGATAACGAAACATAACCAATGATGAGTTAATTTTGGAGTACATTTTGTTATACTTTACCGATGTGCTTTTGTATGCTTATCATTTTTTCAATTTTTTTTTTTCCAAATACCTCTATCCAAAATCCATCCTGTCCTTCGTTCTTTCTCCTCCTCGCCCTCTTCTTCTTTCTTCTTTTATTTAAATGGGTTTGGCAGAAGATAAACCCCGAAACTAAGCAAACATAGAACTTGGGGGTTGTACATTGGCAAACTTCTTTCAAAAAACTAAGAAGGAAGAAGAAAAATAGGAATTTGGGGTAGGAGGATTTTAAAAAGTTAATTAAGTAGTACATTAATGGAATAAATTATTGACTTATGATATTCTCAAGTATTTGTGACCATACTCCAAAAATGTGGTACCTAATAAACTCAAAAAGAAATAGCTTTGAGGGCGATCAAATAACCCTTCGAGATGAATTGATCAGCCTAACAAAAGGAAAAAAATGGAAATGCTATTTAAGTGTCTTTTTGTTGCCTAATTCCTTTCCAGGATTTATGTAATTTGTCTTATGTTGAATTGAGTTAATTTCTAGCGTTATCACAAATCTTATGATGGGAAGTTAAAAACAGTTTAAAATCCAAACAGTTAATGCGTGTGGTGTATACTGTTTAATCTGTTGTTTAAAAACCTAATAACACTCAAAAAATAACATATAATAACTTTTTGGTTATAAATAATTTATATTGAATGCCTTTGTAATCCTTTAACATTTAATATTTTATAACCTCTAAATCTCATAATGTCCAAATTAATGAGATTATTTAAATATTATCGTTATGGTTGATGTAATCCCTCAGTCTAAAAATCTATATAAAGAGGTATTGT
>JAJIYU010015336.1:0-12726 GCA_030144865.1 Tinospora cordifolia
CTCTCTCTCTCTCTCTCTCTCTCTCGCTCGCTCTCTTTGGTGTTGTGTGTTTTGTGATTTCATGGGGAAGACAAGGGAGGAGAGAGAGTGTGATGCGGTCGTGAACGGAGGGGAAGGAATGATGGAATCCATGCCCGTCTTTGCAAAGGAGCTCGTCGCCGGTGGAGTCGCCGGCGGCTTTGCCAAGACCGTCGTTGCTCCTCTCGAGCGTGTGAAGATCTTGTTCCAGGTGATTTCACTTACTTCGGTTTTTAATTTTTCCGTGTGTTTCATGACAGAATCTCGGTATTTCTTCTTTGCGTGAGACTCGCTTTTGTTGTTGATTTATACTTTCTTTTTTTTTTTGGGTTCAAGATCATTTAAGTGTTAGATTTATTTAGGAAGGGGTTTGGTTGATCGAATTAAATTGAATTGAGTTCGAAGTTCGTACGAGCGGGCTTCTGACGTTTCACAATGTGTGGCTGCCGTCACTAATTACTTATTGTTTACTAATTTTTTAGTTAGTCTTGATATTGTGGATTGTTGTAGCTGTGGATTGTGCTGGTTTTTAATTTTTGAGTGCTGGTTGTAGTTGCTGAAGAAAGTATATGATGTGATTGAGGAAATGACCGGCCTGTTTCATGATTTGTTTTTATTTTTTTTTATTTTTCCTTTTATACTGTCTCCTTTAAGTTATGCTAAATTTTGATGAGAATTGCGTTTAGTCTATCTGCGCTCAGTTCTTGAGGTTTTTGTTTTCATTTTGTTATTGAATTTTTAAGTGAAGCTTTATGTGGATGATTGATTTGTTAGGGTTTTTTCCTTTGAGGTGTTGTTACGAATATCATTGTCGAATGCTATTTGGATTATTGGTATTTTTTATGAGAATGGGTATATATGAAGAGGGACACTTGTCCCTAAATTCCTGATTTTCATTTTCAATTAATTATATGAAGAGGGGCACTTGTCCCTAAATTCCTAATTTTCATTTTCAATTAAGTCGTGAGGGGATTCCTACTGGAAACTATTGAGATAGTATATGTATAGTATATGCTTCTGGCATTTAATTGTTGATCTTCAGAACCATGCTATAATTCACAATCCTTGACTCTGAAATATATGGACTTCTGCTGCACTGATTTCGTAGCTATACCACAATTGAAAAAGTTCATTTACCAAGGTCAAGCTAATAGCAATTAAATTAAGAAATGTATTATGTTGTCCAAATCCAAAAGCGATATCTTAGAGCTAATAGGTCACTTTATTTGGTTTTACCATTTTAGTTTTTGAAATACTAACTAAGCTACTTTCTTTGAATACGGCACACTGATGATTTGTGTAACTGAGTCTTTTAGAGGTTCAACTTTTTGACTCTGAACTATAATTGAATAAACTATAAATGATTGCAAGTTTTCAAATGAAATCAAACTTAGGTGATGGTCAAAAGTTGAGCTTATTGGATAGAAATGTGGATTTGAGATTACATGGCCAGTCAAGAAACATATTCAGTTTGTTGAATTGAAGCATGTAATTTGTTTTGTGTATAATCACCTTTTGATAATATTTTAGGAACGTGGGTCACTATTACTAATTGATCTTGTCTTGAGGCAAATAAATATTAGGACTAGGGGGTAGGAATTGAATTGAAAGAAAGTTGCAGGATTTTTGTATTTGGTTTGGAAAATGTTATGAAAAATAAGGGTAAAAAGATTGGAAATACAAAATGATTTACAAGATCTACGAATCACTCCTAGAAGTCTCTGGCATCACACCTAAGGCTGGATTGCATCACTAAAACCCAAACAAGTGAACTTGAATGTGAAACTTTATTCAATGCTCCTAAAGAAGGTCGCAATCCTACTTATACTTCTATAGCCTGAAAAATCAAGAATCATCAATGATTCTTGGAAAATAAATGCATTAAAAAATAGGAAATTGTAAAAACCCCTAGGAAGATCACAAATATCCTCTATGTTCTTGAGAACTCCAAATCAAAATTTGTGCTTTCAAATCTTATATATATAGGTAGTTGAAAGGTGGACACACTTAAGGGGAGAAGGGGCTCTAGCAATTGAGGCAATAGGCTCAAGGAGAAGCAGGTGGTTGAGTAACACGAGGTGTAAAATTTGTAAAAAAAAACTTAATTATATAATGATTTTTGGTAAAATTTAGAAAATATAACAATTAATAAAAGCTTTAAAATTTTCCTATAATATATTATAACATTTATTATTGGACTAACATCTCTATTTCATAGTTGTTATTGGTATTTTGTTTATTTTTTCAAATTTTAAAGTGAATTGGAAAAGGAAACAAAAAAGCAATGACTATAATACCTTTGATTCAACTGTTTGTGTTGTTATTAAAGTAAAACACAAGTATTTTAATGTTTATGTTCTATATTGTGTGTGTGTTGTTGTTGTCTATATCTATATCTATACAAATACTTATTTTATGATTAATTTTTTTAATTGAGGAGTAGGAAAGGAGGTGCACTAGACAGATAATGAGTTAATGCACTATGTCTATCAATTGAGTAATATTGAGGTGCAACATGTGTGCCCCACCTTAAGGTGTTCCTTGGTAATACTAGATAAATTACCAAAAAGGTTGTGGTTTAGCTGCTTCTACAACTATTTTCAACGCGGTTGTGGTATCAAACCTCCCCTAGTATATTGAATATCATCCCACTGGATAGCTTTATCATTTTGTGTGTTGACTTGAAGTGAGTCTAGGTGGATTAGCCTTGCTTCAAAGCAGAGGAGGACGCCACATAGGCGTCGCGCAATGGTGAACCCAAAAAAGCTTTTCTTGATTTTTGCTACTTGTCTACTTTGATTCCCCTGTTGTTTGGAAAAATTTGTCTTCCATGAGTTAAAAGCATGGAATCTATTATAAAAGGTCACACTTTAGTTGTTGGAGTTGATTTTCTTTGATTGAAGTACAATTTTGAAAGTGGTTTACATTTTCATAACACAATACTTTTGATAACCACCACCTCTTTTGAAAATAATTTGAACTTTGTGAGATGGAATGCTATCTTTTTCACCTCCTTTGGCGTATTCTCTTCATGGATAGGATAGAGATTAAGATCTCCTTGTTAATGTCATTGATCCCCTTGCTTTTAGGCAAATCAAGCACATAAGCATTAGATTTAGTTCTTTTCAAGAATTTTGTATTGACAAACATTCTCAAAATGCAGTGTAGGCACCTTTAGGATAAATGTTTAGGCACTATCTATATCTGCTCCATAACCATATCTCCTTCGTCACACTCAACAAATCATTGTAGGCTGCATTGCTTAAACTAAAAGCAGTTTTTCAAGAGGCAAACTTGTAAGAATGGTGGTACAAAAGGGGGCAGTGTTGAGTTGAAAGAAAGTTGTAGGAGTGGTAATATTCGGGATTGGAAATGGTTATGAAAATTAAAGGTGAAAGGATCATAATAGCAAAATGAGTTAGAAAGTCTAGAAAATCAAATTTGAAACTTCGTTAGATGCTCCAAAAGGAAGATTACAGTCCTTACCTATACACTCCTACTAGACAAAATATAAATACTCATCAATAATTCTTGAAAATTACATGCATTACAAAATTAAAAGTCTGAAAATTCTTAAATCTCGTTGGAATTCTAAATATTCTGTAAAAAAAATCTAAGAACACCATAGAATGACTAAGACTCTATAGAAACATTAAAAGTAGTTATAAATTTCCCTGGAATTCCAAATATTCTCTAGAAAATTCAACTAAGAACACCATAGAAAAGCTAAGAACTTACAGAAACAATAAACTTAGTTCCTATTGCTACTTAGTTTTACTAAGGGATCTAAAGACAATACTCCTAGGTGGAAGAAACAACTCCTAGACTTTCTTTGTAACTAACTCTTTGGTTGCTAAAACTTCAATAATGGGGTGACTTACAAAAGGTTGCAAAGAGCTCCACCATCTTCTAGATACTTGTGAACTATAACTTATGCCTTGGAATCCTTTTTTCCTCTCCTATATCAGATAAACCTTTCTTGATTTTACGCACTTGTCTACTTCAAAATTGGTTAGGTTTCGTCCATACTTATTTTATGAAATAATCATTGCTTAACATGTACATTGGATGTGATTTTTTTTGTTACTTAATCGGTGTATTGTAATGGTACTCAAATTACATTTGATGAGAGATTCTGTATAATTGACGCATATGGTGAATTGCCACAAGGAGAGGGGTTGAGTTTAGGAATTCTGGCAATATTTGCCTCTTTAACTTAACAAATTCCCAAATGCCCTTGTCTTCTTGACTTGCAAATTGACTTCCACAAAATTAAATGCATGTCAGATCTATGAGAGGAGCCATCACATAATTACTTGCACGTTATGGACTCGATCTTCTTTGAAACTTGGACTGGAATATCAAAAACAGCTGGCCAGAAAATATGTGATGCCTCTAGAATTGAAACTTGGAACATATCAATGATTGGTTGGAAGTCGGTCACCTTAATCCTACAATTTGTTGGGGGAACAACATGATCTTTTGATCAAGTTGACTTTTAGACATTTGTATGATGGTAGTATGGAATGAATCAAGGTTGCCCCTATTACTATGGCATCCTAGTTTGAGTGATTAAAATCAAGGTAATTACCCTTCTAAAAACTTTATTTACCAGTAGAACCAACTTCCTCAACCTGTCTGCCAGGCTGGAAAAAAAAATCTTAATGATATATAATACAAGAGAACAAGCTGTCCTCAACATGGAGGCAGCCTGACTAACTTATGCTACAAACGTGGTTCTTATAACACCCCCCAACCTGGTTGCGTAAGGCAAAAGTTTCCAACTAATTGATGACTTTGGTGTCATGGGGAAGCGCTTGGGATGATGCTTAAAGGAATGCTATGATATGTTGGGAGAGAAATTAGTTAATATAATCATTACTTTGCGTTTTTTAGTCCAATTTGCATGGAAGAAATTGCATTCATGTAGCTGAGCCTATATAGCCAGAAGAAGGTTGTGTTAAGATGAATTGGATGTACCTGTTGATAGTACACTTGTTGAGAAATTGTCTTTCTCTGGCCTCTCTAATTATTGTGTTATTTGACACGTTAAAATTTTCATCGTGAGGGAATGGAAAATAAAGTAGGATTTTACCTAGGTTTTGACCACAAAATCAAGACACATAGAAATTAGGGCTTCCAGATGATATGGATAACAGTAACAGGATTCTTCAGGCTGTTGGTTGAAACTCTAAAATGAAGTGATTACTTAAATTATACTGATATTTGTAGATTTCAAAAAAAGAATTTGTCTTGTTATTATTCTTTTTAATGATAGGGTTTCATTCATACTTTCTCACAGATCTGTAGGGTTTGATTAATCTGAACATATGGATGTAGATCCTGTCTATGGTTAATGTAGAAACTCAATCATTCTGCAGACCAGAAGAGCAGAATTTCAGAGTATAGGATTGTGGGGGTCCTTCAAAAAGATTGCAAAAACTGAAGGCATATTAGGCTTTTACAGGTAGAACTTATTTCTCTTTCTAATTCCCCAGGCAGTTTCACTCATTATGAAATTTGTTCATGTTTCTCCCTTTTCCTTGTTCCTTCATTTTTTTTTTTTTCTTTTGGGATTGAAATCCTATGTTGTGTTGGATAATTCTCCAGCGGAAATGGAGCTAGTGTTGCTCGAATTGTACCATATGCAGCTTTGCATTACATGGCATATGAAGAATACCGACGATGGATTATTCTTGGCTTTCCTGATATTGGAAGAGGACCTGTCCTTGACCTTGTGGCTGGGTCACTTGCTGGAGGAACTGCAGTTCTATTCACTTACCCTCTTGATTTAGTTCGGACTAAATTGGCTTATCAAGTTAGCAGCTTCAAACTTCTTTGTTTGTCATCTTTATTCTGATGAGTACAGATTTTGTTTTTCAGCAGAGGTTCTGTTTCCAATTACATGAAGTTATAATTCTTAGTGCAGGTTGTAGAACCGTCAAAGTTGAACATTAAAAAAATATATGGTGAACAAGTCTACAGGGGAATTTTTGATTGTTTTTCTAAGATATACCGAGAAAGTGGGATAAGAGGCCTTTATCGTGGTGCAGGTTTGTCCTATCCGTTCCACTCTTTCTGCTCCTTTTAGGTATATACTGAACTAAGCAATGTGTAAACTGATTGGATTTACCCTTGCACGATTAGTTAGGTTTATATCCTGTATGTAATATCTTTGATGATTTCATGTTGTTTCCTTCTATTATTTGTGTTAACTGGTTGTATCACATTCTTCTTTACTATTCTCATTTAATTTATATCCTTTCCTTTCTCAGCTCCATCACTTCTTGGAATCTTTCCTTACTCCGGTCTGAAGTTCTATTTTTATGAGGAGATGAAAACATTTGTCCCTAAAGAGCACAAAAATGATATTATGGCAAAACTCTTCTGTGGTTCCACTGCTGGATTACTAGGACAGACCTTCACATACCCTCTTGACGTTGTTAGGCGACAAATGCAGGTTCTTTTTTCCCACTTATGCTTCTAACTTCAGCTCTATCTACCCAAAAGTTATAGCCAGTTTGTGAAACCAAAGAACAATTGTGAAGATGAGAAATTTTCTTCCCAGGTGCAAAGGCTTTCAAATAGTGTAGAGATGAAAGGAACAGTACATACTCTAATTACAATTGTCCAAAAGCAAGGGTGGAAGCAACTATTTTCAGGGTTGAGCATCAATTATCTAAAGGTCAGTGAAAATAGTTATCATTGATTTTTTTAAAATAGATATATATGTATCTATTTTTCTCTCCCTTTTCTTCTACATTTGGTTATTGCTTTCTAAATCTTTATCAAAATGTGATAGGTTGTTCCATCAGTAGCAATTGGATTTACTGTCTATGATTCTATGAAGTTGTGGCTGAGAGTACCACCTAGAGCAGAAAGTGTTACCGAGTTAGTGACTGAAAGAACAAATACCAGTCCATCATCTCTTCACTCCTAACAATCATCACAGCAATATCACATCTTTCAAATAAATTATTGCCATATAATTTTTTTCATTGTCATTTTTATCTTCATGGGCATGGTGTTTGCCTTTGTCCTCATTGCAAGTTGTATATTCCATTGTTTAGATTGAAGTTCTCTCTGAAGTTGGCCAGTTTGTACCTTATAACTGAATAAATCCATTGCTGTATATGAATTTTCTCATTTTATCCAAACCATTGAAATTCAAGCCATTTATGCAAATTACTCTCTCCTTCCGGTAAGTGGACAGTCCAATTAAAGATGGAAAATCATATATTTTTTCAATAAATGATAACATAGTTTATATTAACAACTCTCAATAATGCCTTTTTCCTAATTCCTACATAAGTAGAGATATTTATCAATTATTTTTCTGGATGTTAATCTCAAGGGTTCCTCTTTTTTTATTTCTTTATCATTGCTATATATTATTTATTTTTATCATTTTGAATTAAAATAAATAAAATAAAAGATGCTGACAGTTATTAACACAAATTCGCAAGACATCAATGAAATATTACAGTAAACTTTGTTTTTTTTGTTGAAAAAATAGAATCAAGATAGCCGTAGTTGCTAGAGTTGACAATCATTTGAGAATGTGTGAGTATTTTCTAGAATATGGGAGCTCGTAATCACATTTTAAATTGTTTGAATTTTTTTTTTTTTTTAAGGGTACCTTATTATAGAACTACCCTTAATCTCAAAAAGTGCTAAGTTGGAATCTCATTTTAGAGATTTAAGTAGTTTAAAGAATATGGCTCGAGGTTTTGTAAAATTTATGTTTTTTTTATAAATCTATTCCACGTCACATATAATTTCACATCTTATATTCAACTGGTTTTCTATTTAAAACATTCATAAGTGTTTAACCAAATTTTACACTTTTTACATACTCAAACTGATTTTGTTCTATTTGTGATATTGAACTTAAAATTTTATTTATAACTTTGCACAAAAGGCTTTTTTTTTGGCGTAATTAGCTTTTGAAATAAGATGTTAGTGATTAAAAGTCATTTCAAAAAGCTTTAGCATCTATTTTGCATAAATCATATTTGAACTTTCTATGATTGTGATATTTAGGAAGAGATCATCTACACTTAATAAAGGTTTAATGAAAGTTAGTGTTTATTGTTTGGACTTGTGATTTTGGTGACTTTAAATACTCGTATAATATTTGTATGTTTCCTTTGAACTTGTATTAATGATTTGCGTTGAGCATGAAAAAGGGTGAGTTTATATCTTGAATATGTTAAAGGACATGGTATAATAGTCTGATCCATACTTATCTAAGTCAGCAGAGAAAGTGTTTACGAAAAATGTTAATTTGGAGAGGAATTAGATAGTGGACTAGGCAGCTAGGCCAAACCAGGATAAATATTTTTCTACTTTCTTTCTTGTAGTTACGTTTAATTTTCACATTGCATTTATGCAACTTAGCTATCTAGATGAGTTAGGTTTGATTAAATAAAATATTCACACACATAACCATCCCTCTTGAACTATATCTTAGGCCAATACAGTTTAGAAAAATCGAAGTATAGAGAGATGAAGGAGTAAAGACTAAGTGTAAAAATTACAAAAAATGCACCTATTATTGGCACTATGGGCGCCACAAAGAGATATCATGATGTAAGTGCTGCAAGTGATGTTGTGATGCTATGACAGTAATTTCGGGCACTAATTTTTGGGGGTGTATTACAAGAATACCCTAGTTTTCAAAAAGTATTCTTTTTCTTGGATAAATAATGAAAATGTAAATAACTAATTTTTAGTTTGAAATGAATTTGAAGGAGATCAATTAAGCTTCAAAAAAATTTTCAGGGTGTCATATTGTTCTTTTCTTTCTATAAAACAAATAAATTATTTGCTTTCTATAAAACAAATAAATTATTTGAGGTTCATGAGTAACCTAAAATCCTTTGGCCAACCATACATCAATAATTAATCAAAGTTTCCAAAAATATTTAAGTTCATGCCCAACAAACCCATCATAAAAATATGCATCAAGATACCTTATCTCCAAAGATCCTCATAAAACAAAAGTAATAAAATATATAGAGTTGTTTGCACAAAATTCTTCTATACTTGAAAAAGAAGAGACAAGGAGTAAGTCCAAATAGACTAGCAACTGACTATCATACAAACTGCATTCATTTTCAAGCATTAGGCATTTCATTCAACATATTGTTTGATCTTATTTCTCTCTAATAGAGAAGATAACTCTAGGTGATCTTGTTATGTCAAGCACCACACATCAAATACCTCATAGTCAAATACAATAAACATGTTATATCAAATAAATAAAGATGACCAAATAACCCATCCATAAAGGGTACTCAAGGGTAACCTAGTCTTGTGTGTCATAGCAACACTAGCTAATGCCCCCCCTGCAACGCCCAAATACGTCATTGTTGTAGTATTGTGTTTTTATCTTAATTTATTCTTTTTTTCTTCAATGTAGGAATCATAGTCACATCATATATGTCATAAGATCATCATTAGATGGATACCCACCTATCAATATTCTAAGAAAAATCAACAAGTATCAATTATGTTTGTTTAAGATTATAATTATCTAAAAGTGGTTATGAAGAAATAATTCTTAAATAAATGGTTTTAGGAAGTGATTGCAATTATGTTTATAATTGCTTATAAAAATTGATTTTCAGAATTATAGTATTGTTTGTTAAACTTAAAATAAGTAATTTTTAGCAAAATTGACAGTTTTACCATTCTATATAAAAATAAAATACTATTGTTTATTCATCTCCTTCATTATTACAATTTTAAAATTGAAAGTTAAAATTCAATTTGCCACAGGTCACCTTTGGAAGCTCCTCAACTTTTTGTAATACTTCAATTGTACAACTAAGAGGATCATGTTAGATTGGGTGACTAATGGAACTCTACATAGTTTCAACAGTGCTATCTAAAGCACTTGATAATCTTTTTGATGTAAATGGTTTCTTCAAACTTTTAAAAGTCATAGTAGAAACAAATTATATCTTTTGAGATCTATAAAAAGTGTTTTCATTATTCTAACTACAAGAGTTGTCTCCACATTCATCATCATTTCTGTCATCATTGTCAACTCTTCCGACAGTTATATCTAAAACCCCAACAACTAGAGCCCAAGAGCCCAAGCATGTCTTCTAATGTCAGCAATATCTAAATACAAAGCATCTAGTTTATCCTAATGCCCCAAGCTTTTTTTGCAAAACTTTTTAACAAATGGGTTTTTCCCCCCACTAATCATTTGCATCTACAATTTGCTTTATAGGGTCTCTCCTTGAATTAATCATTGTCATAATTTTTATTCTTTTTTAATACATCCCAAGAATTTTCATATTGTAATTGTGTGTACACCTTTCCTGTTGCTTTTGTTTAAATTAATGATTGGCATAATTTCTATTACATTTTAACACATCTCAATGTTTTTTATGTTATAATTGTGTGCACAATTTGGCAGTGGCTTTTGTAAATTCGGCAACGACATTATTTTATCCTTTTTGCCTAAAATAAAATCTTTACATGTTCTTTGTCATTACTTTTTTCATAATAATATCAATTCATATTGCTGAAAATTATGGAGACTATATTGGTTTTTCTTGAACAGATTTATTTGCATATAATATTGATTTCATACTAATAACAAAAAATAATCATATTGAACAAAAGGAGTAAAAAAATATTAGCATTACCACATTTTGTATTACTCGTTGTTTTGAATAATCTATTTTAGTTTTCATTTTGTTTACATAGCCTAACAATGTATATGGATCTAAAACTCCTTGTATATGTAGGAGGTCTCATTTTTTTATACCAATGAATCTTAATGATAGTTATG
The DNA here is from genome assembly GCA_030144865.1 of Tinospora cordifolia. Lineage (NCBI taxonomy): Eukaryota > Viridiplantae > Streptophyta > Magnoliopsida > Ranunculales > Menispermaceae > Tinospora > Tinospora cordifolia. The sequence goes on from JAJIYU010015336.1 coordinate 10,829, forward strand.
ATGTGAGCGCTAAACATCTTTTATGCAAATATGCAACCTACTTATCAAAGAATTAACAAATATTGCCTCAACCCTTTTACCACTTTCATTATAATTTTTTAATAGTAAAAACTACAATAAATGTATTTTAATAGGTAAAATTGAGGACAAGAAGTCCCCTACATTATAAATTTGGAGAATGATTTTTTAACTAGACACTCATTCCCCAATTCCATACCCTTTGGCCTACTTAGTTTGTGCCACCCAAATTACAAAAAGATAGCCCTATTCCAAACTACAATCATATAACTATGTTTTTCCTTGAAGATCTTGTTGTTCCTCTCCTTCCACATATATCTCGAATTAGCAAACAAAATACACCTTCTATACACATTCCACCTATGAGTACTTGTTGCCAAAATGCCATCAAAAAACTCTATCAAGTCGGCCTCTTGTAGCCAATCATGTCCTTTGCACTAGTTACTCCAAGCTGCTTCTGTGAAGCTGCAACGGCGGAAGACATGCTAGACTGTGACCTCATCCTTCTTGCATAAAATATATACAGAAGGTCTGAAATTAAGGCAAGGCATCCTTCTTTGTAATACATCATAGTAGTTTATTTTTCTTAATATAATCAACCACATCATAATCTTCATTTTGGATGGTTGTGGTCCGTCCATTCCAAATGAACTTTGCGTAGGGTAGATGTTGTGCACTTGCAATCTATAAACATGGGCTAATTGAACCAATTTTGCTTATACAATGGACAAAGCCACTAGTTTATCTCTCCATGGAATCAAATTAGCTAAAAGACCATATGCAAAAGTCTTGATCTTTAGGTATAGCTTATAATACGATAGTTATATGACACATACGTCTTTTTACAAATTGTTTGAACTGTGAAGGGGCTGCTGGAGCTTGGGATCCAAAGAGCTCTATCCTCTTCTCTTGTTATCGTGATTGACTGGATGATTTCTATTAGTATCATGACTTCCCTCCAGCGGAAGGTGGCTAAATTCCTTGTGTTGGTGAAATTGCAAATGTATTCCGGTCCCTTGTTGATTAGGTATCATGAACTGATTGATTTGAGCATTGTGCAGAGTGGATAGGTTATAAAGGTGTCGACATTGTTCCTTCATGTTTGAACTTTGATACCAAATTTCCTCCCAAAATCTTAATATATCTCCGCTCACTATTTTCCATCATATATTTTCCAGAAAGAGTATACATAGAGAGTATACAAATTTCCAGGGTGATATGTGGGACGTGATGGAGTAATTTAGTATCTCTTTGATTTTCTTGAATTCCATGTCTACTCTTTATAACCGTTGCTCATAGCTTGCTTCTTTCCTTGTAGAATCTATTTAAGATATGAATTTTAAGGTGTTAAACTCAATATCTACTTATCCCTATAAGACAAGGCCCTCTATAAATAGATGGTCACTTTGAAAGCTCCTATTAATTTATTTATTTTGTCTCTTCAACTTGACAAATGCTAATTAATTAAATCAGGTAAAAGTCTTTTGGAACTTTGTGTATTTGTCTTACGGCTAGAGTAGGAGATGCTCTAAATAATGTTTGAATAACACTTGCAAAACAAAGATTTTCTTAACATTATAAAGTTCAATTTTTCTATAAATTTTACTCTTAACAATTTTCTTTAAAATTGATTTTTACTCCAAAGTGTGATAATGACAAACAATTCTATATATAGGCATATATCGTTATTAACTTGCCTTTATTTACTAATTATTAAGAATTAATTGATTCAATTATCAAAATATTAAAGCAACCAATGTCTGTGATCTTTTAGGCTATTAACCCTTAAAAAAAACAAATTCACACGTTTCTGTGGTTCTTTAACATCATTATGAATCATTGCAACAAGCTCTCAAATCAAGCAGCTTGAACACACTCAA
>JAJIYU010015337.1:0-12734 GCA_030144865.1 Tinospora cordifolia
CCCCCCCCACCTCTATATATAGCCGCCATTTTCCCCCCATCCTTTCATCCCCGCAAGAATTGATACATCCTTCTTTCTCTCTCTCTCCCTCCCTCTCTCCCCCCCCCCCCCCCCCCTCTGCCTCTCTCTTGGCATTCTTTTTCTCGTTGAGGCTGTTCTAAACAACAATTGGGGTAGAAGTAACGGGGTATTACAGAAATTCTGTAACAGTTAGAGTTGAAGTAACGAAGTGCTACCAGATTTTTTTCAACTGATTTGTTCAACAAGGGTGGAAGTGATTTCTCAAACCCCTAATGTACTTCTTCAATTTAATACCATGTTCATGCATATTTAATTTCAGTTTGATGTGCTTATTATGTTTGAATAACATATTTTATTCATTTATTTATTTTAAAAAAATATATACTTTAGATTTGCATGTACACCGTGAGATCATGTCATGATTAGATTATACATGTTTAGATTTATTTTAAAACATGATGCATACTAAGTGTTTGCTTTCATGTTTTGAATGTTTACGTGTTACAATTATTTTTATTTATTTTTTTTTAGCATGATTTATTTATGATTCATGATTATGAGATTTAATGAAAGATGTTGAGATTAAGAACCATGTACTGTCACAATAAACATGAGGGTCACTGTGGGTCTTCTTTACATGTGATTAGTTCACATGGGTGATATCCCAAAATACTTGGAATATGGGTTAGGCCCTAAGTCCAATGAAATTTGACAAAAAAATGTTTTTTTACTCAAGTGAGGTATTTTGATAAAGAACATCAAGAGCTTTGAAATCTTTTTAGTCTAATTTACAACTGTAAACAAAAATGTTGTTTGAAACGCCTAATGATTTACAAGTGTTTGAATTTGAATGCGTTATTAATGTTGAATCAGTAATTTAGTGGTTTTGAAAAAAATCCACTAGGCTATGTACTCACCCCTTCTTTCTAGTTTTCAAGAAATTGAATTATATGAAGACCATGAATATTAGTTAAATTCTTTTTTCTCACTATTTAAAAAAGTTTCTAATTTCTATGTAAGGGTATGTTGCCTAAGTTTTGACTTTTTTGCTGTAATAGTTTTTTTTTTCAAGATTGAATTATGTAATCAATTTTATTCCATTAATAGAGTTATGAATTTTTTTTATTTCTTGTATTATTGCCTTATTAAATTCCTAAATTTATGTTATGTACTCTTTAATACAAATAAGGCATGAAATAATTGAAATAGAAAGTCAAGTTATGTACTTTTAAAGTAACACCGGCCCTGCCCGCCTTGTGATAAAGTCTAAATTAAAAATCTCGGGAGTTAGGGTGTTACATTGAATTAATAAAAGAATTTATTCATGATCTTACCAGGATTGATGATTTCTTTTCTTCTTTCACCTTCACTTATTGTTGAGTCGGCCTTTAACATGAAAATATACAATATTAATAGATAATGAAAATAAATCTAAATGACAAATCACAATCCAAATAAAGTGTTCAAAAGTACCTTCCTCTTTTTGTCGCAATCACTAACAATCTTTTGCAATGCTATCAAAATCTAGCATGCAGCTTCGACATTATAACACCATAGCCCTTGGGCCGCAATTGGAGAAGGAGCACCCGCTCGACTGGGAAGCCACTGTCGCATCATCCACCGAGAGCTGGAGCACTATTGGACCCAATTTCACATTCTATTTCTTTTTATCCGTTAGGTAAAAATAAAATCAATTTAAAATAGACATGAAATTTTTTTTCGAAATAAATTTCTAAGTAAATAAAGTGATCAGTAAAATTTTGACTGAAAAGAGGAGCATCACACTCAATTTTAAACAATTTAAAAATCTTCACAATAAATCCAAAACATTTAGTCGCATATAAAATATTAGTCTAAAAAGAAAGAAAGTAATAACAACCTCTCCAGTGAGGTTACGTCAAAAGTCGGAGTCGCCTAAAGATAGCCAACTCGCACAGTGTTAGCTGTCACCTAAAAAAGAAAAGTAGGGTGACCTCGAGAGCCTAGTGGATCATACTGCACATCACTATCATTATTCATACCAAAATACCAAACATGCAAACACTTTGATTACATTAGGGTGTTTCAAACACTTTATTATTTTTCGTTGTGGTTAAAACCGAAAGGTTTGTGGCCTCGGTGTCCCACTCATGGTCCGGGAGGAGGTACCACCCGAGGGCCGGTTACCTTTTGGGACCCTGGTGGGGCATGAGGTTCAAAGTGACACCTAGTGTAACACCCCAATTTTCAACCGGACCTTAGTTCACGTACTGTCTCACGTGTGGATCGTCACCCCTTGAAAATTGAGATGCTACTTGAAATTTTTGTTCTGTCGAAATCTTTTTCTTCACAATTCAGTTTATAACCATTAGCTCTCAAGTCAATGTCTATCTGTATGTTTTATACAAAATAAAAGATCACAATAATTCTTCCATACATTCACAGGATTTCTCAAGACAATTCATAAATAATGCAACGAAAAATACCTAAAACTAAAATTAAAACAAAAATGTTAAATGTAAAGTATTATTCACAAGTTTTATCAACTGAATTTAAAATCAAATGAATACTTAAAATCGTTTCGAAAAGATTAACAAAATATTACTTCCAATACCACCTATCTCAGACTACCTCCTCATGAGGTGTCCAATCAAAGTGCAAGTCTTCTGACGTATGTTTCCGTATTCTGAGTCCATACGTACTTAAAAGATAGAAATAGGAGTGAGCTCGAAAGCTCAGTGAATCGTTCCTACACATCACATGCATTATATAGACCCATCCAAAACATTACAAGCACTTTCAAACATTCATTTGTTTTAGTTGTAGTCTAAGACCGGAAAAGGGTTGAGATGCATCTCGGTATTCCCTGTGATCCAATCTAATCTCAGAGAGTTCCAATAATCGTCTAAAATTAATTGACACTCACATCACAGCCTAACAGAGTGTACTTACCCAGGCATCGTACCATCTTCCAAAGACTTCGAGCTGTCACAGTCAGCTTCAGGTGGGAATACCTACGATCCGCCTTGTAGCTCAACAATCTCAAGCAGTAACATATAGGAGATGTCACCTCGATCTGCTTCGGGCTCGTCAATCGCACCGGTACGTGGATTCTTAATAAGCCATCGTCTTATTTTAGATTTACAAACAGTCTCAATCACATCAAACATCACACCATTCACTAGGAAAATAATTCAAACTATTCATGCAAGTGAACATGATAAGATGCATGAGTGAGCAATAAGATCTAGACGCATATATTACTAGTCATGCATGCCATATTTGAATAAATCCAAATGCAAGATCATGTCATGAACTAATTACGCATAGATTAAATAATTCATCATACAACACACATCATTCAAATAAGCCAAACAGTTTCAATCAATTTCCTAATAAAATTCTAATAACCTAGAATTATTCACACAAATCCTTTGAATCTTAAATCCATATAATACAAATGAGCAAGGAAGTCACACCCACCTGATTTTCGAATTTCCTTCTTTTCTGTTGGTTACTAATACTCATTCTTAAGAATATCGATCTGCACATAAAAAATGTATTATAATAATTATTTATAAGTTCCTAGTTTCTTCATTTTAATTTAATTGCAATAATATTTCTAACTAAAGTTTTGAAGTGATTTCATGACTTTTCAATCTAGTAATTTTAACTAATCAGGATTATTTTCGTGATCAACTTTATGCATTAAAATTTATTAAATAAATGTTCCTCCATTTCTTAGTCGCTATGAATTAAATAAATTATTCATATCTTAAATAAAATAATTACGTACAAAATAAGACTTCTATTGGTCAAAACTTTAGTTTCTTCCATATTTGAAATTTTTATTCTTTTTCTTATAAGAGATTTATATTTTCAAAGGTTTATTAGTATTATTATCGTCTTTATTATTTTCATGTATTTAGCTCACTAAATAATTTAACTTTACATTTCTGAATTTCTCTTAGTGTCCCATTTTCTTATAGAAGTGTTCTTAGTTAATTTAGGATTTTGTTAAAACTTTCTTTATTTTAGGTTCTCTAAAATATTTATTAACTAAGTTCTTAAACTCTAATTTTTTTCTTAAACTGTTAACCCATCTTTTTTAGATTTTCTACTATTAAAGATCTAGTTAAATCTTATCTTATTTGGTTGATTCTAATAACTTTCATTCAATTTGTAAAGATTAAATAATGACATACTTCAATAAATAAACCACCATTGATTTGTCTCCTCAACCTGACATTCCTTTGCTATGAACAAGGTATAAACATCATAGATTTATTTTTTTAATTAATCTATATTAAGTTATTAAACTTAGATTAAGTCTTTTAAATATTCTACTCAAACTCACAGTAACAACTTAAATCAAGAAGTTGATTTTCTTACCTCCTCTGTCTTCGCCAGCTGGCCGAACCAAGAATTGAAGCACAATTTGATGGCGTTCCTTGAACTTCTGTTAGCCAAATCTGAAAATCCAACTAATCCAACCGTGTTCCAGCTAGCTCATGAACCAGGGAACAAGAAGTCCAACCCATAATTTTTTGCTCCCTTCATTATTTCTGTTTGTGAATCTCACGGCCAACAACAACAGTCATCCAAATCGCACCGGCAAAGGCTCGCTCATCTCTGTCTGCAGTTCACACCAGCAGCCACTAGCAGCCATCATTGATCTTCTTCGTTCGCAACTCCCAACAATAGCAACTGTAGCTGCATTCATCATCCACAACACCCAACAATATTGGTTTCGTGCTTCATTCTTCTTTTCCGTTTACTAATCGCCACCGCCCTCATAGCAGAGCACAACTGCTCACCTTCTTGCTCAATTTGTGTTGACATTTCAAACCCAAAAAATCAAGGTTTATACATCTCACTTGAACCCACCATGTTTTGATCTTCTTTTCCCCTATTTTCCAACGGTTGGCTGAACTAGATCATTAGAGCAACACAACTGGTGGTGTCCCTTCCAAATTTTGTTGCCCGATCTACAACCCAACCAAATTTAGATTTTTGCTCCAACTCAAATCATTTTCCAGCTCACCCACGAATTAGAGGAGACAGAATCAAAAACTGAAATTTGCTTCTTCACCTTCCCTATTTTCTACCTGTCAACCGAACTAGAAATTTGGAGCTTCCAAAACCGATGGTGTTCTTTCTTCTTCGGTCATGCAATGCCCCTCAACTTCCAGTTTGTTTACTCCTTTCGTTGTTGCAGCAAACGGACCCCAAACTAGAGCAACCTTTAACCCAGAATTTGAAGCATAACCGCCATGTTTGGCCTCCTCTATCCTCTGTTTTCACGGTCTAAACTCAAATAGTTGAAGCTCCCATTCCTCTATTTTCTACTATCTCGCTCTGTTCTTCATGGACTCCAACGCACCAGACCAACATTCAACGCCCAATGTATAGCGACCAACAACTTCATCTTCGTCTTCCCTTTCAGTCCACCCAAACACCAACCAGGAAACTCAAATCACCATTCGGACTTCTTTAGCTTCAGCAACTCAACGCCCAACCAGGCAGCTAACTTCTTCTTTGGTCTTCGTCTTCTTCAGTTTTCTTCTTCTTCCCGCTGGTTCGATCGGACGCCCTACATAGCTCTGAGTTCGTTCTTCTTCAATGGTCGTTTCTTCTCTCTTTATAGCCTTTTGATTGCCCAGAACGATCCGAAATCACCGCCCGGATTCGAGCAACCTGAACGTTCGATCATCACCGCCTAGATTCGAACAACCAGAAATTTCTGGGTTTCTCACCATTTTTTTTCAACCGAAATCCATAATTTTTTTGATTTAGTATCTTAATATTTTAAATTAGTTAATCATTTTATTTATTTAACTTTATTATAAATTTTTATATGTTAATAGTGTAATTTCCTTGTTCATTTTAATACTTATATTGTATGTATAAATTGTTTATTTTAGTTATAATTAATTTTTTCTATTAAATTTTATTTGCAACAAGATTTTTATCAATCACGAAAATTTTGATGTTAACCCTCATTCACCATAAATATAATTATGTATAAAATAAAATAATCTAAACTGCTAATATTTGTTCGAATAAAATTTCGATCAATCGTCATCAATCTTTATATTGACTCGCAACGTAACGAACTCATGAAATTCTGGGGTGTTACACCTAGCCTATAGCCAGTCTAGTTGAGGACACCCACGATGACACCCTAAGGTTGGTCACCACCCTGGTACGTGGTTCTTTTTGCCTTAATTTAACCTTCTTTAGTTTCACAAACAAGGTTTTCAATCCACATCAGCATAACATGTACTAACCTATGCAATTAAAATCATACAAATCATTCAAGCACTCTATATATCTAGAAAGCATATAATCGGAGGTTATGATATCATGACAATCATTCCAATCAATTCACACATTCCTAGCAGGATACTAAGCACAAGAATGAAAATAACCATCATGTTTTATATTTAAAGATTGAATAATAATAGACAGTATAGTAATCACACCCACTTGATTTTTGGAGCCACTCGCGCCTCTGCGTCACTTCAAAAATCTTGATTTGAAATAAATGTCAAGATAATTAATTAATTAATTTTCATGTTCTTTGTATTCAACCAAAAATCCCTATTTCTACCTCAATTAAGATGAATTAAATTTTCAATGCTTGAAATTCCCTTAAAATTTCGTTTAACTCTCTAATAGATATTTCTAGTTCAATGGGACAGGTTTAATTTTTCTTATATTTACATCAAGACTCCAATCATAGTTATTTATATCAAAATCATCCATTCGTATTAAAAGTCACTCTATTACGAACAAAATAAGTAAGACTTCCAAATATCAAACTATACTTCTTCATAGTCCACATAAAATTTATTCAAGTCAATATGGAAAGTTCCAAACACTGAACTCCCATATATATATATATATCTCTCTCTATATATATATATATATATATAGATTCTCAAATAAAATCTCTAAAGTTCACTTTTTTGGTTAGTACTATTGAATTAAAATAATTCTAAGAATCTGATATTCTTAAAATTTTCTTAAGGATTAAATTCTAAAAATCTCGTCTTTCCAATTTTCCTATTTTTCATCCATCTCAAAATAAATTTATATTAGACCTTAGATTCTCTAGAATTTCTCCAAAAATCTTTTCTATCTCCCAAGAAAATTATTTATATCATATCAAGAGTTCCAAAAATATAAGCCTCCTAGAGTTCCCTAAAATTCCTATTTTCATATTTTGGAAGTTCCAAATTTCCACATTCACAAGTCTCCATTCCAATAGAAAAAAAATAGTTCAATGAAAATAAAAATCTTAAATAAAATCTTCAAATTTATATTTTTCAACTACTAGCAGAAATCTAATTTTTTTTTCACACCTGTAATCTAAATAATGCACTTCTAATTAATTTCAGTTCAAAATAAATAAATTAATAAATCCCAATTTTTTTCTTCACGTGCACAGAAGAATGCAAATGCGTTCTTCTTCCTCACGCAAAACTGACGATCACAACAGCAATGCACCACCGAACAACACACCTTAGCCGCAACGCAACAGCCATAATGCAGCAGCTAGCTGGATTTTCCAGCAACACACATAACGTGACTTCTCTTCTCTTTGTCTAATGCACCAGCAACTCCCTCTGTTCCCAAACCGTGGCTTCTTCCTCGTTCAAGTTTAGGATTCACAGCAGCTGATGGTTTTTGGGTTTCAAAAATTGCGTAGATTTAAATTTTTTCCTCCTCTTCTGCGTCTTCTTCTTCGCCAAACCAACAGTGGCTGGTTCTCCTTTCTTCAACACGAACAGAACTCAACAGTTGCATCGCAGGTTGCTCTTCTCCTTCACGGACAGTATAGACTAGTCGTTGCATAAGGTCCTTCACAAACAAGGTGCAGTAGGTAGCTGAATGCAGTAGCAACAATTAAAACAGAGGCAAACTGATAGTGAAGAGTAGCAATGGTGGACAACAAGCAGCTGGAAGATGCACCACTAGTTGCACAACCCAAATCATGCACAGCTTGATAGATTGTGGCTAGTTTTGCAAATCCAGCAAGATTTGCTTCAAATCTGGCGTTGTTTGCTTCAAATTCGGCGTTGTTTGCTTCAGATCTGACATTGTTTGCTTTAGATGCTTCAGATACGGTGTGTGTGTAGCTGGTTTTCGATCCAAATCATACCAGAAACGTGAATAAAACGTGAATGAAAAATTAGAAATGTGAACGCAAACCAAAAACGTGAATGAAAGAATCTGGATTTTGTTCCGAAAATCCCAAATCTAGATTTCGTTCTTCTTCTTGAAAATCTAATTTTTTTTTTCTGAAATGTGAATGAGAAAAGAAAACAATGACTCTTCTCTCTTCCAAATCCACTGTAGATTTTTTTTTGATTCCAGCTCTATGACTTGAGAAAAATGAGAGTGAGCTCTTCCTTTTTTTCTGTAAGCTTTGTTGTGTGCCCTAAACATGGAACAATTACCTTATATATATATAAGCATACTTGTGTCTATTTCACTTGTTTTATTAATATATATATATATATATATATATATATTGAAATAAAACCAATTTTGATTTATTCAATTTACCATATGATATTCAAAATATGTATGTATATATATATATATATATATATATAAATTATTTTTATTTAATTCACTTAGTTAAAAATTATATATATTTTTAATTTCATTGGGACATGCTCGCGTTACAAAAAAATTCGGGTTATTACAATTCACCCTCCTTAAAATATTTTGTCATTGAAATTTAAAAGTACAAGTGCCTATATGATGCTATCTTGTCAGGTGTTCTTGGTGAAGAGAGTTGGGTATTTAGTTAGCATCTGGCTCTCCAACTCCCAGGTCGCCTCTTTCAAATCATGATGTCTCCACAACACTTGACCAAAGGAATGTCCTTAGTCTTGAGACTCTGCACCTTACGATCTAGTATTCTGATTGTTGGTTCTTTGTAAGTTGCATTGTCTCGAAGTACGACCTCCTCCCAATGTATGACATGTGATGGGTTTGGCTCGTACTTCCGCTACATTGATACATGAAATATGTTATGGATCGCGGACATATGATTCGGCAAGTCCAATTCATAGGCGGACTCACTGACCTGCTTGAGTATCCCGAACGGACTGATAAACCTCGGTGCTAGCTACCCTGCGATTCCAAACCATCTAATCCCTTTCTGTAGTCTAATCTCCAGGAAAACTTTGTCACCTAGTTGAAATTTTAAAGGTCATCTTCTTTTGTCCACATAACTTTTCTACTTACTTTGAGCTATCATTAACCTCCTCTGAATCTTCTTTACCTAAGTGTTTATTTCTTCTACCAATTTTGGTCCAATGAGAACCCGATCCTTAAAGTTTGCCCAACGATGGTGATCTGTAGGGTCTAACTTAGAGCGCTTCATATGGAGTTATCCGTATGCTTGCCTGATAACTGTTATTGTAGGCAAACTCTGCCAACTGTAGGTATTTGCTTCAGTTGCCCTTGAAATCAAGGACACAAGCCCTTAGCATATCTTCTAATATTTGAATGACCCTCTCAGATTGCCCATCGGTCTGAGGATGGAACGTGGTGCTCATGGTGAATCTGCTTCCTAGCTCTTTCTACGAACTTTGCCAGAACTGAGAACTAAACCTCGAATCTTTGTCAGACACGATGGTCTTGGGAACACCGTGTAGTCTTACAATTTCCCTAACATATAACTCTCCAAGTTTTCCAATGGGATCTATAGATCGAATGGGTAAGAAGTGAGTTACCTTCGTCAGACGGTCCACAATCACCCATACGGTGTTTTCCCCTTCTGATTCCTAAGCAGGTCGCCAACAAAGTCCATCGCGATATTGTCTCACTTCCATTCTGGTATCGAAAGTGGTTGTAACATTCCTGAAGGTTTCTTGTGCTTTGCCTTCACTTGCTGACATGTCAAACATCTAAAGACATCTTGGGCTATGTCCCTTTTTATGCCCCTCCACTAGTATGTCTTCTTGAGGTTCTGGTGCATCTTGTCACCACTTGGATGCATTTTGTACTTAGTCTGATGAGCATCATCTAGGATGGTTCTTCTACAGTGGCCATTACCTGGCACACAAATTCTGTTCCCCAGTCTCAGTATACCCTCTGCATCAATCCTGAAGTTTGTATGCTTGCCTTGTTTAACACCTTCTATAAAATCTACAATCCACTTGTCACTTTTATCATCTCTAATCTGGTGTAGTAGGTCCGGTTGGCAAGTCATAACATACAAATATGCTCGTTTCTCATTTGATGCAATACCCAAGTTATATTCACTAATTAACAAGTACAATTGTCCATTGTTCTCATCTTTGTTGTTAAGTTTTTTTTGCTGAGTGCATCGGCTGCCACATTAGCTTTGCCTAGATGGTAGTGCAGCTGAAAATCATAGTCTTTCAAAATTCTACCCACCTTCTCTGCCTCAGATTTAATTCTTTCTGAGTATAAACATATTTTAGGCTCTTATGATCTGAAAATAGATCAAAGCTCTCCCCATAGAGGTAGTGTCTCTAGATCTTTAGTGCAAACACAATTGCTGCCAACTCTAGATCATGGGTAGGGTAGTTCCTTTCGTGGATCTTCAATTGACTTGAAGCATACGCTACTACCTTTCCCTCTTGCATCAACACCGTGCCTAATCCAATCAACGAAGCGTTGGTGTATAGAGTGTACCTCACACCATGAGTAGGTGTGACTAGAATGGGTGTTGAAGTCAACCTTTTCTTCAATTCTTGGAATGTTTGTTCGTACTTATCATTCCAAATGAATTTCTCTCCCTTTCTAGTTAGCTTGGTCATTGGTCCAGCCAATTTTGAGAAATCTTGGATGAACCGGCAGTAGTATCCAGCCAAACCTAAGAAACTTCTGATTTCTGTGACGGTCGTAAGTTGCTTCTAGTTTGATACTGCCTCTACTTTCTCAGGGTTTACTAATATTCCTTCTGCCAAAACCACATGGCCAAGAAACTTGACCTTTTTCATCCAAAACTCACACTTGCTGAGCTTAGCATACAATTCATTTCTTCTAAATACTTCCAAAACAATATGCAAATTGTGACACCCCGGCTCCCGATTCTCTCATCTATCTCTGTTGCGACGATCCGTCGCTTGGGCCGCGCTGAGATGGTGCGGGCCCGTTCGTTTGTTCATTCGTTCATTCGTTGAGAGCCGGAGGCCACTTGGTTCGGTTCCTTTCTTTCTCAGTCTCAGCTTCTTATCTTTCTATTAAATAGGCTATGATGTGAAGTTTAAAATATACAATGTCCATCAAAGTAATGATCTCCTTCAGTGGACATGAAAATTCATTTAAAATACATGCAGCGGAATCCAACTCGTTCATAAATCCATAGTGATTTCATATTTGGCCAAATAAAACACTTTGCTGCGGAATCACATTTCAAATTCATTTTCAGAACATAATATGAAAATAAAACATGGCCCAGTGGGCCTAAGTTCCAAGATCCTCAACTCTCATATCAAACAGTTCAAAATCAGAGAGGCATGTGCCCCATCAATTCAAATACAAATGATACGATAATAAACTCAAATAGAACTGAATAAAAACTGTATCAACCTCCCAGCGAGGTCACTACCCAAAACGGCTCGTGTGCTGGCCTACTTCCACAGTGTCAATGATCACCTGTAATAGAAAATTGGGTGAGCTCGAAAGCCCAATGGATCATCCCTACACATCGCTAGCATTATACAAATCAGAATACAAAACATGCAAACACTTTCATTACATTAGGCGATTCACACAACTTCTTGTTCTGTTGTCATCTAAGACCGAAAGAGTCTACGACCCTCGGTATCCCCTGTGTGGTCCTGGAGTGAATCCGGGGTAACGCCTATTGGCCTATTACTTTCGGGACCACAATCTAAGGATGGATGTCTGTTTTGACTCTCCGTCCGAAGGCTCAATCAACTGTCGCAGTCAGCTCGGGTAGGGACACCCACGATGACGCCCCAAGGACAGTCATCGCGCCAGTACGTGGATTCATTAATCTTAATTTAATGTTCTTTAGTCGCATATGTCATTCCAAGTCATATATGATCATCAATATATCATTCGAGTAAATCAAAATAGATGCTATGTCATTCCAAGTCATATATGATCATCAATATATCATTTCAAGTAAATCAAAATAGATGTTATCAACCATTCATGGAAACTTATCTCATTGAAACCTCTATCTAGCATGTTATGGCACAACATCCACCAATCAAACTCCAAACAAGATAAATCAAGCAAGTCCTAGTATGCTTCTAATCGTATCTTAAGCTAACAAACATCATGTTAAACATTCACAATTTGGATAAGGCTAGGGAGTAAGGAAATCACACTCACTTTTGTACTCCTCAAACTTGTGCCTTGTTCCTCGCCGTGCACGCCTCAAATTATCAATCTATAGGTTTTAAAAACAATCAAAATGCGTGAGTTTAAGGCATATATGGCCTAATTAAAACCCCAAGTTCGTGATCTAGGCATGTGTGCTTCCAATGCACCAAAATCAACACAAAATCAAAGGAAATTAGTGCATCTCGCGCGACACGTACTCAACACCAAATGCTTGATCTTTTTGTTTAAAACACACATCAACTCAATAAAAATGATTTTCACTTGTAGAAAACGGTTTTGAAGGCTAAGAAATGCAAGATTTCAAGAGATCTCGAGATTTTACCTTAGCACAACTCAAATCCACCCTTGTTGATGTTGTTCTTGAC